>PITA01006798.1:0-37388 GCA_004023965.1 Spilogale gracilis
AAGGAAGAAGAGAAGGAAGAAGAGAAGGAAGAAGAGAAGGAAGAAGAGAAGGAAGAAGAGAAGGAAGAAGAGAAGGAAGAAGAGAAGGAAGAAGAGAAGGAAGAAGAGAAGGAAGAAGAGAAGGAAGAAGAGAAGGAAGAAGAGAAGGAAGAAGAGAAGGAAGAAGAGAAGGAAGAAGAGAAGGAAGAAGAGAAGGAAAAAGAGAAGGAAAAAGAGAAGGAAAAAGAGAAGGAAAAAGAGAAGGAAAAAGAGAAGGAAAAAGAGAAGGAAAAAGAGAAGGAAAAAGAGAAGGAAAAAGAGAAGGAAAAAGAGAAAGAAAAAGAGAAAGAAAGAAAAAGAGAAAGAAAGAAAAAGAGAAAGAAAGAAAAAGAGAAAGAGAAAGAAAGAAAGAGAAAGAGAAAGAAAGAGAAAGGGAGAAGGAGAAAGAGAAAGAAAGAGAAAGAGAAAGAGAAAGAGAAAGAAAGGGGTGAATGAATGAATAAATGAAGGGCTCAGCACTGGGAAGAAATAAAATTATCTCTATCTGTAGACAAATCTCTTTATACAAAGAAAATCATAAAGACTCCAGCAAAAACTTTCAGATGTCATCAATGAATTCAGTAAAACTGCAAGGTACAAATTAACATACAAAACTCAGTAGCATTTTTAGACACTAACAATAAAATTATCTGAAAAATAAATAAAGAATACAATCCCACTTACAATACCATCTGAAATAAGATACTTAGGAATAAATTTAACCAAGTAGATGAAAGATCTTCTACTCCAAAAAGTGTAAGACACTGATGAAAGAAATCAAAGATGTAAATAAATGGAAAGGTGTCTCATGTTCACGGCGTGGAAGAATACTGTTAAAATGTCTGTATTACTCAAAGTCATCTACAGATTCAACGCAATCTTCATCAAAATTCCAATGGCATCTCTAAAGAATCCTAACAATCCTAAAATGTATATGGAACCGTAAAGGAACCCAATAGCCAAAACAATCCTGACAAAGGAAATAAAGCAAGAGGCAGCACCCTTTTTGATTTTAAGCTATACTATCAAGTAATATTCATTCAAACAGGATGGTTATTTGCATAAATCAGTGGATGCATAAACCAGTGGAACAGAATCTACAGTCCAGAAGGGAACCCATGCATACACAGTTAACTAATATTTGATAAAGGAGTCAGGAATACTCAATGGTGGGAAGACAGTCTTGTCAATAAGTAATGCTGAGCAAACTGGATAATCACATGTATGAGAATAAAACTAGACCTCTACCTCACATGACTCACAAAAATTAACTTGAAATGTATTAAAGATCCAAATGTAAGACTGAACGGTATAAATCTCCTAGAAGAAAACAGAATAAAAAAGCATCTTGATACTAGTCTTGGCAATGAGATTTTTTTAGTTATAACTGAAATGAAAGCAACTAAATAAAAAATATAAAAGTGGGACATTAAACTGAAAAGCTTGTGCACAGCAAAAGAAACAATCAACAAAATGAAAAGACAATTTACAGAATGAGAAAATATTTGCAAACCATATATATGATAAGGAGTTGAAATCCAAAAATATATCAAGAACTCCTACAACTCAATAGCAAAAAAACCCCAAACAATCCAATTGAAAAATGGGCAAAAGTCCTTAATAGACATTTTTCTTAAGAAGATCTATGAATGGCCAACAAGTACATGAGAATATGCTTAACATCACTAATCATTAGGAAAATGCAAATCAAAATCAAAATGATGTATCACCTCATGCCTATCAGAAAGACTAACACTAAACAGACGAGAGATAGCAAATGCTAGTGAGGATTTGGAGAGAAGAGAACCCTCATGCACTGTTGGTGGGATTGTAAATTGGGGCATCCACTCTCAAAAATAGCATGGAGTTTTCTCCAAAAGTTAAAAACAGAACTACTGCATATGAATACATTCATATGAATTTCACTTCCAGGACTAAACGAAGAGAACAAAAACACTACAATAGAGAGATACCTGTATTCTCATGTTCATAGCACCATTATTTATAATAGTCAAGACATGGAAACAACCTGAGTGTCATTCAGTAAATGAATGCCTAAAGAAAACTTGGGGTGTGTGTGTGTGTGTGTGTGTGTGTGTGTGTGTGTGTGTGTAAGGGAATGTAGTTCAACCTTAAATAAAAGGATGGAAAGCCTGCCATTTGTGATAACACAAATGGAACTTGAGGGCATTATGATAAGTGAAATAAGTCAGACAAAGACAAATATTCCATGATCTCACTTATATATGGAATAAAAAAAAATAAACCAACAAAACCCCAATTAAACTCTTCATAGAAAAGGGGAGATCAGATCTGTGGTCACCAGAGGCAGGGAAAGTTGAATGAAGGACCTCAAAAGGTACAAATTTCCAGTTGTAAGATAAATAAAGCTCCAGGGATATAATCTACAAAGTAATGGATATAGTTAACACTGCTATAGGTTGTATATGGAAGTTGTTAAGAGTAAATCCTATGAGTTTGCATCACAAGGAAGAAGAAATATATAATCTCTACTGGATGATGGATGTTAACTGAACTTACAGCGGTAATTATTTCATGATTTATGCAGCTGAACTCATAATGTACACCTTGAATTTATATAGTTCTATGTTTTAATTATATCCCAAAATAACTGGAAAAAAAAAGATGTAACAAGTGTTGGTGAAGATATGCAGAACTGGGAAACCTTGTGCAGTGTTGGTGGGAATATAAATTGGTGCAGCCATTACGGAAAACAGTATGGAGTTTTGACAACAAACAAACAAACAACTACTGTATTATCCAGCAATTCTACTATTGGATATTTATCCAAAGGAAATGAAAAGGCCAACTTAAAAAGGTATATATACCTCATGTTCACTGCAGCATTATTTACAACTGCCAAGACATAGAAACAATCTAAGTGTCCACTGAGGGATGAATGGGTAAAGAGAATGTGGAATGTATATACACAATGGAATACTACTCAGCCATGAAAAAGAAAGAAATTTGCAACAGGGATGGACACTGAGGGCAATATACCAAGTTAAGTAAGTCAACTAGAGAGATAAATATTATATGATATCATTTATGTGTGGAGTCTAAGAACAGAAACAAAACTCTCCTAAAACCAAACTCAGTAGAAAACATACTGGTGGTTGCCAGGGCTCAGGGGCGGGGGCTTAGATGAAATAGGTGAAGGGGGTCAAAAGTTACAACTTCCAGTCATAAAACAAATCAGTGATGGGGAAGCAGTGGATACCATGGTGACTATAGGTAATACTGTATTGGACATGAGAAAGCTGCTAAGAGAATAGATCTTAAAATGTCTCATCACAAGAAAAAGTTTTGAAACTATATGCAGTGATAGATGTTAAGTAGACCATGGGGATCACTTCACAATATATAAATCTGTTGGGTTTACTGGAACTAATATATGAATTACATTTTAATTTTAAAAACCTTTGAAGGTAGCTTTGTGTGAAGGGAGGGTAGGAGTCAAAGGATGCTGAGTTATGGAAAAAGGATGAAATACAGAATGATGGGGGAGAACTATGCAATAAGCACCTCCAAGTGAGAGCAGGGGTCTCTCCAAGCCAAGAAGAACAACATGGGATGAATGGTGCAGTGTTCCAGAGCTTCCAGCCCTCACCTGTGTTTATAACGTTGAATCTCAGTGTACTACACGAACCAGCCACATGTCCAGATGGTGCAATCTACCCATTTATTGATTTTTGTCGTAACTAATTGCTATGGAAGTGTGGGTTGTAGCAGAATGAAAAGAACTTGCTATTTGGCTTACTTGTAATCTCTAAGAACTTGTTAGGGGCTGAACTACGCCCCTCCAGTTTTAACTGTTGAAGTCCTAACCTCTGTACCTCAAAATGAGACTGTATTTGGAAAAAAGGTCTTAAAAGAGGCAATGAAAATCAGGCCAGTAGGATGAGTCCTCAACAGGGATGACTGGTGCCCTTACAAAAAGAGACTGGGACACAGAAACACAAAGGGAAGACCTCGTGAAGACACAGGGTGAGGACAGCCTTCTCAAGCCCAGGAGACCTCAGAGTGAACCAACCCTGCCAACGCCTTGATGTCAGCACTTGCAGCCTTCAGAACGTCTCGGTGCCGCAGACCAGAAGCACGGTCATTCATATGGGTTCCCTCTGCAAGGCACCAGACGCCATGACCCTCCCTCAAAGGGAGGCAGTTAGGTGGGGTCGTGGTCATCAACACCATGCAGCTTTGCTTTCTTTGTTCTCCCTTTTCACCTGATTAGTTCTGAAAAACACTTTTCTCTTTCTACCTACAATTATATTAAACCTTTCTTTGCTCCTACTTTTAGCTTGGTTACATCAAGCCTCAAGTTTCACCCTACCCTTTTAAGACAAGATATTATAGAGATAATGAGAAAAACAATCATAGTAGTATGGTAGCTGCATTGTAACTAGCTTAGTTCAAGCAAAAGAAATCTCGTAACCACATGACCGCGCATGCTCACCTCCCTGCATTTAAGACAGGCAGAAAGTCCTGATAGGACAATGATTGATAAAACCCATCTGAACAAACAGGTGATGTATACCAGTAAAGTCTTTGTTTGTAATTGATTGTTCCTTAGATTAGGCTTTAACCAGAACGTGCTATAAATAAAGAGCCCTGAGAACATGTTTCAGAAGATCCCCACACCACTCTTCGAGTCCAGTCTCCTCATTTGGACTCGCCGACAGCCGTCCCCACCTTCTGGACCCTGACTGTTGCTGGGGCTGGCTCCTGGCATCTCGGGAATCAGGATAAAATGAATCTCTGTTGTTTAAGTCACCCAGTCTATGGCACTTCCTGTCAATTCCCCCAAGAGCTTTAAAACGTGGAGGTGTAGGATGTTAGGCGTGGTGTGGCCCTACGGCGGAGGACTGTACCAACTCAACCCTAGCTCTGGTCACGGTAGAAACTGCAAGGGATGCTACACAACGTGTACATATTGAGATCAGATTAAGTCAATCGCCACTAAGATCACCTATTATTTTCCTATTGCTGGGTTGCTGCACCCACACTTTCCACCAAATAACATAAAGATGAGTGTCCTTCTGCCTTTGCAGAGTTGGTATACCCAGGACCAACTGCAACACTTCGTCGAATATTAGGACCCAGCACCACAGTTGAAAACTTTTCCTCTAGCTTTATTCCTTATCACTACTTTATTTGACATGAAAACGGGTAGAAAAAATGCCAATGTTTCTACCCAACAGAGCTAATGAGATTCTGAAGTCTCTTCAGTAACATAATGACTGAAATAGTTTTGAAGTTTAATCAACAGGGCCTGTCATGGAAAGAACACTTATGGAGCAAAACTTAATACCACATTTTTAGATTTGCGTAATGGTTTGTTGGCAAGCTGGGTCTTTTTCCCCTGCCACGCTGCCTATGTTAAATGCTTTAAAAGGGTGTAGGCAAGTATTCTTGTCAGCAGGGACTTGGCAACTGATGTCTCCTTCCTGGACCCCCCTGTGCCTTGCCTCAGCCTCAAGACGGTGAGACAGCCAGCCACACAGGCGATGTTTTATGAATCTGGTGTATGAAAAGGCAGGCAATAAATTAGGGGGATGGAGTCTATCTGTCTCCTTTAGAACACACCACTTTGGGGATATGACCTATGTGTTGCCAGCAGGAGTTCTCGAGACAAGATGATGAAGTGGAGGTCTGTGTATATGATTTTATTATTTTTTCAGCTGACTTTGCCCCAGTGGATATACAGATGGTGAGAGGGGAAAGAAAGTGATTCAATTGCCTAGCAGTAAAAATATACTTTCCCCCTGCTTCTTGGTATGAAACTAAGGAATGGCAGACAAACATTTCCATGAAGTAATAATTGCCTTTTGCATAAGCATTTGTTAGTTAAAAAAAAAGCAATCTATGTCAGATCCAAGTGAAAAAGTGCATGGAATCATGGTGGAAAATATATATGCAGCATGAGATCAGAGTGACAACTAGATTTTCTGAGTTTCCAGTGTTGCTACAGAAAGAATGAATCCAGTTAATTATAGATACACACACACACACACACACACACACACACACACAGTGTATCAGACAAACAGAGAAAACTCCATTCAAACTCCCAGTTCTAGACAAGCTTAAGCACTTAACACATATTAACTCATTTAGTCTTCACTTTTCATAGAAGGTCCTATTAGCTCCCTTCTACATGTGAAAAACGGAAGCTCAAAATGGTTAATTACTTGCAGAAAGGCACACAGCTATCGAGAAGTGGCCGGAAGATTCAAAGCCCATCCTTACAGGCACTGAATTTCAAGTGCCTTCTACTATGACTGCTGAGGTATTGCCATAATGGAGCTCACCTTCGCCACTGTGTAACATTTCACACCGAGTGTGTGCTTACACAAGCACACGCACACTCACCGCTATCTGGCAGGCCCAAGATAAGTGAGAAGCCTGATTGTGCTAAGCACTAAGTGAGAGAAAGACGAAAACACTAGGATCTCACACATGTGATCTTTAAAAACAAAACAAAAACAAGACACAATCTAGCTCATACATATGAACAACAGATTGGCGGGTTCCCAGAGGCAGAAGTGGGTGTGTGTGTGTGTGTGGGTTGGAGTGCCTGAAGACAGTCAAAAGGTACAAAATTACAGTTATAGAATAAGTAAGTCATAGGGATGTAAGGTGTAACATCGTGACCATAGTCCTGTATTGCATCTTTCAAAGTTGCTAAGAATATTTCTTAAAATTGTTCATCACCAGGAAAAACATTTTTTAAAGCTTTAGAAAGACAGAGAGCACAAGTGCAGGTGGAGGAGTGGCAGAGGGAGCAGAGGAGGGAAGGAGAGAGGGAATCTCCAAAAGACTCCCTGCTGAGTGAGGAGCCTGATGTGGGGCTCAATCTCAGGACCCTGAGATCATGACCTGAGCCAATATGGAGAGCCAGACGCTTAACTGACTGATCAACCCAGGAGCTGCAGGGAAAAAATGTTTAACTGTATGAGGTGACAGATGTTATTAACACTTATTGTAGGGATCATTACACATTATAAGACTCTTTAATCATTAGGTTGTACCCTGGAAACTGATATGTTATATGCCCCTTATATCTAAATAAAAAAATTAAAAACCATGTTTAGTTATATTGTTCTAATAGTTATAGCAAATTTTTATGTACTGCTTTTTGAGCATCGTATAATAATAATTTTTAAATTAAAAAAAATCTAGAGTTTTGCTGTGGAGGCGGTCAATGCAGAGATAAATGCATAAGCAAGAGACAGCAAGACTCCCGAGAACAGCGCTGCTCTTCCAGCAGCTAGTGTGGGATCATGGGCAGGAGCCATTCTGATACTTGGGATGATTCCTGGAGAGGACATTTGAAGGATGGGAAGGGTGGCCAGCATCTGCCATGTTCTGCCCAGAAAGCAAACTGTGTGAGAGCACAGCAAGAGGAGCTGGGGAAAGGGCAGAAACAGCTCAAGAAGCAACCTGGGGTCATGTCATTTTATTCTACTTTTCCCTAAGATCACCATAATAAATTTTCTGAACCAACCAACCACCCAACTATGAGCGGCATAAAAGACGAGGGAGCAGGGCACAGGGTACCCAACTTGGAAGACATAAAAAAGTCACAATACAAGGTGGCCAAGGCCTGAATTGAAGTGCAGTGTCCAAGATAGAGGAATGGGAGAGGTTCTGTGATTTAGGTGATGAGGCTGGCTTGGAAGGGTATGCTCAGCTCTGGGGACAGGTGGGTACCAGCAGTGAAGATGGTCTTCCAGGCCTAGGAGCCATTTTGATGGGAAGAAAGACTTTGGACAGTGGATGCCTACATAGGAGACTAATGAGCTATTATCTCTGGTCTCCTGCTGGCTTGGGGGGATTTCAGCTTACAGGAGGTCCGTGTTCTCTTCTGGCTAGGGACTGTGCCATGTTTGAGTCCTGCCCCCTTTATCTACCATTCTCAGAACAGGAGGAACAGTGTGATTTGGGGGGCTTATTTGAATTTTCTGAGACAACCTGGAAAACCTGTTTTCAGTTAGTAAGTTTCCCAGAGATACTTGGCAGAATGATGTCCTCATCTCTGGAAGAAAGCTGAACCCTCCAAGACATTTCTGACCCTTATCTTGTGAACCCAGAGGTGCCTGCTGGGATTTTCCTTCTGAAATACAAAGGCACTCCAAAGCACCTCCTTGCCTGGATCCTTCATTTTCTTGTCCCTCCCTGTAAATCTGGGGTAGGATAAATTAGAAAGAGTAGGGTTGCTTGAAGCTTTAAAATGAAAGGCTGAAAAAAAAAAAAACAACAACAAAAACATAACAAAACAAAGCAAAATGAAAGGCTGCACGGCTCGAGATAACTCCTTGCCACTAGAGGGCACCAGTTGCATGTAAAATGGCTAGGTATTACAGTGCCCAACATTCTTGAAATAAGGGCAAAAGGTCACGTACAAAAGACTCGCAAGGAGGTAGCAGTCCCACTAGCCCATTGTTATTAGCTTCATTTCTGTTACTGAAGGTTCATAGTATTTTCAGATATTTCTTTTATTTCAGAAATCCAGTAAGTTGGAGATGAGCAGAATCGATGTTTTTCACAGACTTGCGTGACTACATCGTCTTTGCTACCACTTATCTCCCTCTTAGGTGCAAGATGATGTGTGAAACCTATCAACTCTGCATATGGTTCTATTTCAGATTCTGCAACAAAATCGTTGGTGTGGACAGAATGCCTCTCCTGGATAGCAACACTGCAAAATACAATTCCCCACTCTCTGCTGTGGAGTACAGGTGTCTCTATGAAACCAAGGTATTAGGTTCTTCCGCTGAAATTTAGCAAAGCTGCTCAGACATTTGGTGTCTGTAACCTTGTGAGGGATGGCACAGAAATACAGGCTCATAGAGAAGCTGCTAACGGCCCAGTGTTTCCTTCCCCAGGCTTTGCCTCTGGCAGCTAACCCTGTGCCAAGACCTTGCTTGACTTTAAGCAAAATGAGGCTCATTGTTTGACCTTCCCTAAGCCAGAGCCTTGTGTTTTGGAGACAACAGAAAGGGTATCTACCGCAGAGCTGTTTGCTTCCGTTGAGGGCTGACAGGTACTCTGTACTGAATGGAAGAGCAGGGACCGGGCTTCCCCAGGCAGCACCCCCCCACCCCCACCCCCTTCCCCGTGTCAGGTCAGCTGTAGGAGGCCAACATGGGCTTGGGGGCTCCTGCCACAGGGGGTTGCAAGCGCCATGGGCAGAGATCTTCAGTCACAGGGCTCTTTTTGCCAGAGACTGTAAAAATGGAAATGAAACCCCTGGCTTCTCACTCCACTGTGTGAGCCTTGATGAACACACTAAGGGAACCCAGGAGAAAGGAATTAGGCCAAATAGAAAGTAAAGGGGGAATTGAGGAGTCTGGGGTTTTCATGCTCTTCAAATCCACACATCTCCTCCAGGACCAAGGCGAACACACTTGAAGGGCAGGAGGACAGGGTGACCTCACATACCGAGAAAGCACAGAGGGCCTGGCCCCGAGGAAGGTTTTATATTGACTCAACATCCTTAAAAAGAGCAAGTAGGATTCCTGTTTTATACAAAAACAAATGAGGCTACATGAATTTTCAAAACCTGTCCAAAGTCTTCCTGCTCATTAGTAAAGGTAAGAGGATGAGAGCCAACCACAACCGCGGAGCAGGCGCACCCCCTTTACCAAGCTCCGGCCTCCTCTCTGATGTTCACCACACGGCATGGGAGAGAGCATCGCACCCATTTTGCAGACGGGAAACCCGAGGCTGCCGGAGATTAAATAACCACCACCATCTCTTCTTAGCTCTTTCCGCCCTGTTGCCACCCGCGAGCATGTTTCCAGCTTTGCTGGTTCTTTCTACAGTTTAAAAAAAAAAAAAAAATCAAACCCCAAACTACATCCTGATAAACGAACTCAGATGCGCACGCAGGAGCAGCTGTTCAAATCAGCCCCATGACCACAATCTCCCGGGGGTCCCGCGCTCTCTCCGCACGAGGGTTCCCCTCCTCTGAGAGATTCCCAAGCTTACCACGAGACGTCCCAGGGCACAGAGGAGACTTTCCTGGTTGAGGACAGCGCCTTCTGCTTGCAGCCCCGTCTACTGCGGTTAGGGGCAGCCCCGTCTATGCTGTGGTTAGGGACCCCGACCTGGGCAGCCGGCTGCCCTGCGAGCGGACGTTTGTGCACCTAAAAGGGGTGGAGCAGGTTCTCGGTAGGCGGGGCAGGTGATTGCTTCTGGGCCTCCACCTGTAACTGAGCTTCCGGAGCACGCGGGCCACACACCGGGGCTGTGTTCCAGATTGTGGGTCCTCCTTTCAGGGCCCTTCGCCCAAGCCAAAGTGCGGTTGGGGAAAAGATACGGATTTTCAGGCAGGTATGGGCCGCATGCTGCTGAGCCTTTCTGTGCCTCAGCGTCCTCTCGATTAAAATGAGGGTACGTCTGATGAGGACTCAAGAGTCTCTGCCTTTTAGGTTTGTGAAGATCAAGGGAGGAAGCAGCTCAACAGGTGTGAGTTGTTATTATTAGAAAACCAAGGGGGAGCACCTGCCCAACAGGAGGGTCTGAAGCCGCTGAGGAGACAACTAACTTCCCTAAATGTACCCGAGAAGCCGTTTTGGTAAAAATTAAGAGTTTCTTCCTCAAAAGTTTATTTGGATGAAATTATATTTGAAGGTTAATCTCATTTCCTTCGTGGGATACAGTGTGATGAAGCAGTAAAGGAAGGACTTGACTATTATGAAGAATGAATGAAATTTCTGGAAAAAATGCAGACAACTCCCCCTCTTTTGGAGTACCAAGTCTGTGAAGTGACATCGGATCCTGTCCTTTGAAAGGCCACAGGCCGCATGTGGAAGGTGTGCAGGGGACACGGGACAAGTGGAGGCAGGGTGTCAAGGTGAAAATGGGTGCATTTAAGGGACACTGTCGATTTATCAAGATTCCACATAATCCTTTAAATAAATTCAACCTGTTTCGGTTCAAGTAACTGTCTTATTCTATAAATATTTATTTAATCTGAAGGAGTAATAGATATTTCTCTGGAAAAATACTGAGTAATCACACACCTGTTCCTTGCTTCCTCAGACCGGGTTCCCTTCCTCCACCACAGCCTCCTGGAAGATGGACCCAAGGAAGTTTTGCCGGCGTGGAGTTAAGGAGCTGAGCTGGACAGAGTGTGAGGACAAGGAGGTGGCTGAGGAAGACTAAGACAGGGAATGTCAGAGAACAAGGCACCAGTAAAACTTAGCATACAAGAATTACAGGATGTAAACAAAGAACGTGTGTGTGCATTTTTGTATCAAACCCAGAAATTGTATACTTTGCAAATTACACACATGGGCAGCTTTTTAGATAGAGCTGGGCATATTAGCCATTCAGAGGATTCTGACCTCTAAAAACATTGCACTAGATAAATTGCCTTTGTTACTTAAAAAGTAAATTTCTTTTAAAAGTGAGTTCACTAGAAGCATGAAAGAATTTTTTTCAGATGAAGCCAAGAGAAGAAACCCTTATAGTTTGTGAATGTTATAGGGAAAACTCATCTCAAAGCAGGTGCTCAATGAATGTTAGTGTATTTCTGTTTCTCTTTCTTTCCTAAAATAAGATGGACAAAAAAAAAAAAAAAAAAAAGGACAGGTAGGTGGGAGAAGTAGAAGAAAGAATGAAGCAAGGAAGCTAAAGAGAAAAAGGATGGGGTGCCTGGGTGATTCAGCTGTTAAGTGTCTGCCTTCAGCTCAGGCTGTGATCCCAGGGTCCTGGGCTCGAGCCCCACATCAGGCTCCCTCCTTGGCGGAAAGTCTGCATCTCCCTCTCCTGCCCCCTGCTTGTGTTCCCTCTCTCACTGTGTCTCTCCCTGTCAAATAAATAAATAAAATCTTTAAAAAAAAATAAAGAGAAAGGAAGATAATTTTCCTTTCAAAGTTATGGCAGTTTGTGCATTTAAATATCAAAACATTTCAGGGATTTTTTGGTAATATATCCTGGCAGTAAAATCTCATGCTGTCAGGAGCCTTTTTTTTCCCCCTTAGACTTTACAGCCAATTCACTGTATAATACCAGTGGTCTCTCTTAAAGACCACAAAGCAGATTAGATGTTTCTTCCTCTGCTTATTTCTTCTCTTTGAGTATTTGTTTTAAGGGACAAAAGGGGGGGAAAAAGCATCAGCTGTAAATGGTACCTTTAAAAACTAACCTTTGCGGGGCGCCTGGGTGGCTCAGTTGGTTAAGCAACTGCCTTCGGCTCAGGTCATGATCCCGGAGACCCAGGATAGAGTCCCACATCAGGCTCCCTGCTCAGCGGGAAGCCTGCTTCTCCCTCTCTCACTCCCCCTGCTTATGTTCCCTCTCTGGCTGTGTTTCTCTCCGTCAAATAAATAAAATCTTAAAAAAAAAAAAAACAAAAAAAAAAAACTAACCTTTGCTATCAGGCTGCAGTCATTTTGTTGACCTTGGTTGGACCATATGATTCTCTTTAAAGTCCAGAGGCATGGACAGATCTCTGTGTGCTCAGCCCTCATCCAAGCCAAGCCTGCATGGGTTTTGTTTTGGCATGCTCAAGAGGACACATAGGCAGGTGGGTTTCGGTTTACAGATACACACAAGGGGACGTGATTTCCTTTCCAGGAAAAGGGCAGGACGGGCTAACGCGCTTTAATTTACACACACGCGGCTCTTTCAGAAAACCGTGTTGTAGCTGGGGCTTGCTCAAAGTGAGTCCTTCGTCAGGAAGCTTTGCTCCCAAATGCATACTGGTAGAAAGGAAATCTGGAAAACCCTCAAGACAAGGAGGTGGGAGGGGAAGACATGGACACAAGAATTTTTGAGGCCGGAATGTAAACATCTCACTGTAAAGAGTTCATACATTTCACATGCCTCCAAACTTTATTTGGATCTGGTTTTCTTTGTTTTAGTGATTTCCTATTTTTCAGGCAGGGGTGGTCCTTTTGCCTGGAAACACTGACTGCTCTATTTTTCCTAACGTGTGGTTTTCTGGGGGGTAAGATTTCTCTAATAAATGAGGTAGATTTGCTCCAATCGGCTGTGGACATGCTTCCTTTCCATCACCTATGCAGAAGCCGTAATTTCACCATCCTCAGAGCCCAACAACTTTGAACAATGATTCGTTGGTTCCGTGAACGCTTCTAAGTTTAGAAAAAAGATAAATAGGCTGTGCTTTTTAAATAAAAGCTTCAGGATTCTCCTCATACATTCCTGTGTGCAGAGAAAAACGATTGCTTTTGCTGCACGTTGAGCCCCAAAGCCCCAGGGAAACGTCTGCGTTGTTCACAGGAGGTGGCATTAAGGAAAAGCATCCTTTGCAGTCCTATTCTACACATTTGTCCTTTGTTCCCTGACAGTCCAGATTGACAAAGGACACCTCTATCCTTCGTTTGGTTGGCTCTTCCTTAGTGGAGCTTCCTGCTCCCAATTTGGATCCTATACTCCATTAAGACTGTTCCTGTGACCGGAAGGTGATAAAAGAAACACATTCCAAAGAGTAAAAACAAGTGTCCAGGAAGGATCTTTCCAGCAGGCTCAAACAAATGAAAAAGCCAGGCCTCCAGTTTCTCCATCTGGATCTAGAACAGCTGAGGGAGGAGCACGAGTGAGACTCTGGGCAGCTCTATCAGACTCTGGGAGCCTGGCCATGCCACTGTCCTTGTCACAGCCTGGACCTGGATGGGGAGGGAGGAAGGGGAGGAGACACATCCAGGACAGCTGCTCTGTCAACAATTTGGACAGCTCTTCCTTCCCTTTGTTGTATGTCCCCCCTCTTCCCGTTCTTCCTCTTCCTTTTTTTGACTTGTCCTTTTTTCACTCTCCTTGCACCTTCCATCCACCTAGCAAATACCCCTAAGTCTCAACTCTTTAGTGGGTCTCCTTCCGTATATCATGGCTGAGATAACAATAGCTCTCAGTTATGGAGGGCTGATCATGTGCTTTCTCTTTCCTGAAGGTGGTCCGGCGACCTTGGAGCTGCTGTACTAACCCAGATAGGCTAACTCTTGCAATAGGCCATCCCAGAATTGCAGCCAGTGTTTCTTGCTCTTGTGCCGAGTCTAGAGCCCATGTTCCTGGCTGTGCAGCTCTCCTGGGTACTGTCTCTCAAGCAGTGAGCATATGATTCATGGTGCCTCAACTATCCTGAAGTCTTTTGCATAGAAGGGAGGGAGTTCTTGGAAGATCACAGGGAGCTTTTAGGGGCCAGGTCTCTGTGTGCCATCCCACCACTTCCCCCCATATTCTTTTGGTCACAGTCTGACATATGATCCCCCTCCAGTTGTAGGACAACCAGGAAATGGAGGGTGAAGACAAGGGTCTGGCATGGAAGGTGTGGCATGGTCTCTGCAAGGAGATGCTGTCATTTTCTCCAGGTATGGGGATCGAGGCTCAACGATCAGAGTCACCAGTGAATACCTTGTAGAACCCAGAGTCCAACCCTGTGACTATGACTCCAGAACTACTCTCTTAACTTTGTTATCTGCTTTCTTGGTCTTCCAGTAAAAAGTTATTTTATCTTTTATGCCAACTCTTGACCTTTTACAAATTTTTACTCCCCTCCTTATCACACTGTGCTGTTCCTGTGAGTGTCCCAGGGAGAAGGGATGCTTTTCTTCACATCTGCATCATTGGCAGATAGCACAATGCCTAATACACAGTGGGGGGGGGGGTCAATAAAAGTTTGAGGAATGCAGGATAGCTACAGTTTGCACACGGGTTCACAGACGAGGACCTCAGCCACTCAGTGGTGATTGGATTATTCACCATTCAGCTTCTCTGGATTATAGTCAGGGTGTCTAGATAACAGTATTGCAACAATAATCCCCACATAACTATTTTCAACCCAACCATAAGACTGATCATTCAAAAACACAAGTCAGAGTATATCTCTCTTCTGCCCAAATCTCTCTAATGACACACCTGTACCCAGATCATCCTTCCTTCCTTCCTTCCTTCCTTCCTTCCTTCCTTCCTTCCTTCCTTCCTTCCTTCCTTCCTGAGATTTTATTTATGTACTTGACAGAGAGAGACACAACAAGAGAGGGAACACAAGTAGGGGCAGAGGGAGAGGGAAAAACAGGCTTCCCACTGAGCAGGGAGTCTGACATGTGGGATCAAGACCTGAGCTGAAGGCAGACACTTAAATGACTGAGCCACCCAGGCGCCCCTCTTTTTTTTTTAAGATTGTTTATTTATTTGAGAGAGAGAGAGAGCATGGGCAGCAGGAGGAAGGGCAGAAGGAGAGGGAGAAGAAGAAAGAGACTCCCAGCTGAGCAGGGAGCCTGATGTGAGCCTCGAACCCAGGATCCTGAAATTATGACCTGAGCCAAAGGCAGATGCCTAACCAACTGAGCCATCCACGTGTCCCAGATCTTGGTTTCTTAATACCATGCTCCAATTGTAGTAACCAGGGTTGCTAAGAGCAATGGCTGATTCTAGGACTGTACAGAGAAAATTCGCAATGAAACTGGAGTACCAAGAAATCTTGTAGGAGCAAGGAAATACTACTGTGTATTAGTAATAGTAATAAGTAGTAGTAATATGTAGTAACAAGATATGCAAATATGCTAAAAACAAAGTCAGAAATGGGGGTATGTCAAGTGGACACAGCTACTAATCTGAAAGAGTTCTCAATGTCCAAAGCCAGAACAATGGAAGAAACCAAGAAATTATGATAGTACTGGATTATAATACACAGAACAAAATGATTATACATGAGCCTATCCTGATATAAATAAATGAATAAATAGAGAAGGGATAAATCGTCCTTAGAGAAGAATTCCAGACATAAAAAATGAAGGAAACAGAAAATGACCATTCGAATACTACTTGTTACAGTCAATATCCACTGATAGATAATGATATTAGTGGGCAAAACTTTAAGAAGCAGAGTATTTCTATAGCTTCAAAGTATCTGCAAATGTGTGAAATGCTCATTACTTACTGTGGCAGTTTTAACATAAATTCACAAATCCTTTGATAACTCCTTAGTCTAGTTAGTAATGTACTCCACTCTAGTGTGAGTTGCATCTAGGATTCACTTCCTCAGGACAGAGTATGGAAAGGGGAAAGAGTTACCTTACAATGGAGAATCCGGCAGCCAACACTTTAATCAAGGGATCAATTAACATCACCAGTAGTTAACTGTGGTTATATCATATGCCCTCTACGATATGTGAAAAGAAGGATGCTCAGCTCTGTAGAATCTTCCCCCAAATCCATAATCCCAACCTGTAATAATGAGAAAATGCCAGGCAAACCTAAATCAAAGGACATTTCCCAAATACCTGACCAGTACTCCTCAAACACATAAGGGTCGTGAAATGGAAGAGAAGGATGAGAGGCTGTCCTAGATCAGAGGAGATAAAGGGGACATGATAAAGCCTAGCATGGGATCCTGAGTTGGATCCTGCCAGGAAGGGAATGTGAGTGCACAAAACAGTGAAATATGAATAAATTCTGTAGTTAATAGTTTTGTACCAACACTAATTACTTAGAGTGGGTAAATGCCAAGGTTACATAAGCTGTTAATATGATAGGAAACATGGTGAGAACTAGACGAAGTCTTTCTGGATTATCATTGCAATTTTTCTAGAAATCCAAAATTATTTAAAAAGAAAATGTTTCTAAAAACACTGAAAGAGAAATCCCATGTCTCCATTTCATGTTCGTTGAGTCAAATCCAGAGCTCTTTCCCCTAGCCTGCAAAGTTGATGTGATGCTCCCCAGGTCCCTCTCTGTCCATCTTCTCTTATTCCTTCCATGCCTCCCATAGCTTTGGCTCTGCGTGTGTTCGTCTGTCCCTCCGCACTCCTAGCACACTCTCACCTCGGGGACTTGACATGTTCTCTTTGCAGGGAAGCTTTCCCCAAACACACCTTCATGGTTACTTCCCTTATCTTGCTGATATTTTTACTCAGATGTTCCTCACCTGGAGGCCTTCTCCGATGAAGCTGTATAAAAGAACACAAAGATCCAGCATGTCCAGTTCCTGCTCCTGCATTGCTTTTCTCTATTGCACCTAACATCATCTGTCATTCAATATATTTTGCTTTTCCTGAGCTGTCCTCCTCATGGGAAGCAGAAAAACAGCCCCCAAAGTTGTCTGTATTCTAACCTCTAAAACGTACGAATGCATTAGGCTAATATGGCAAAGGGGAATTAAGATTGAAGATAGAACTAAGATGGCTAATCATCTGACCTTGAGCTGGGGAGATTATTCTGGATTAGCTGGGTGGAGGAGGGAGGCAGCAAGAAAGTTTGGAGTGATTCCATGTCACTCCATCCCTGTTTGCTGGTTTGGGAAATTAAAAGGAGCCATGAGCTAAGGACAGTGGGCAGCTTCTAGAAGCTGGAAAAGATGAGGGAACTCTTTCCTATGGCCCTCAGAAGCCATGCATTGTGGCTGACATCTTGTTTTTAGTCTAGTGGGACTCACATCAGATTTCAGTTTATGGAATTGTAAGGTATAAACTTCGTATTGTTTTAGGCTACTAAGCTTATGGTAATTTGTTACAGCAGCACAGACAGTGGACTCAGCACATGAATAAAACCAGTGACCCATCCCTAATGTCCAAACGGGATCTTGGGTCTGACGAGGGGTCCCTTGGCCAGCATGAGAACTGATGCAAAAGGCGAAGACAGTATTTATCCTCCAGAGATGGTTTGTAAGTCGGCGAGGCTCCACGAGCACAGGGAATGTCTGAGGGGTTGGGTGTGTGAGGATGGGGGACGTCTACTGTGGGGCTTCTGCCACACACTCAGCCACCTGATGGGTACAGCCCCCCATATGGGCTAAATGCCATAAGTGAGTCTTTTACCATTTCTTGTGCTCAAGAGGCAAGTCTCTTGGGAAACACTTCCAGCCCCCTGCCTGCGTGCCCCGACCGCTCTATCTGCTTTAGACAAGAGAGGAATGGTGGCCACAACATCTTGGAGCTTTCTGTTTAGGGCTCTGAGGCATTAAAGAAACCCGACAAGAGAAAACTGGTTGACAAAGGTGCAGCCAGTGCCTCTGCTGATTTTATTCAGAGTTCTCAACTAGAGTTAGACCTTTGAGGGGTTATAGACTGATGGATGAATTTGCTTGTTTTTATTTTGTAGAATAACAGAAGAGCCAGAAGCAATAAAAACAGAATACAAGAGAGCTTTACAAATAAACTAGAAATAATAGAGACTTGAAAGATAATGTCCCTGAGCACTTTAGAAACGACGAAAGTGCTTAGACATTTTTAGATGCATGACTCTGAATTTATTTCATAATGGGATTTCGTCATTAAATTTCTTTTCTGAATCACTCAGCAAGTTTTAACTACGTGTAAAACACAAATCCAACACCCAGAGCATCCACTACCAAGTGTTCACTCATGTACTTAAGGTAGATCAAATCACATCGTCTCAGTAGAAGATTTTGATTTTCACCTGACAAGAAAACCTGCCCCAATTCAGCTTAAACTGTAATGGGAATTTACAGGTTTATATAACCAAGAAATCTGAGGTAGGGCAGGCTTCGGCACCACTGACCCAAAAGTTTACAACATCACGGAGACTGTGCATTTGTTTCTTGCCCTTCTCTCCAAAATTTGTTGGCCTTTTCCTTGGACTGGCTTCTCTCATTTCTACTGGCTCCCAGAGGGGTCAGCTTCCTTTCCCACATTTGGTGGACAGAGACACCCTGGTTGGGAAATTCAAGGTTGTTAATAACAGAGCAGAGGTCACCAAATAAGGCCTGTGGGTGAGATCCAGGCCGCTCTCTGATTTCTTAGATAAAATTTTACCAGAAGGGGACACCTGGGTGGCTCAGTTGGTTAAGCAACTGCCTTCGGCTCAGGTCATGATCCCGGAGACCTGGGATCGAGCCCCACATCGGGCTCCCTGCTTGGCAGGAAGCCTGCTTCTCCCTCTCTCACTCCCCCTGCTTGTGTTCCCTCTCTGGCTATGTTTCTCTCTGTCAAATAAATAAAATCTTAAAAAAAAAAAATTTTTACCAGAAGATTGCCATGCCCATTCGGTTACGTAGTGTTTACGGCTGCCCTCACACGCTCATGGCAGAGTCAGGAGTTACCGCAGAGAGCTTATGTCTCGCAAAGCCTAAAATATTTCCTTTCTGGCCACCAACAGCAGAGATTTGCTGACTGCCTGAAGCAGACTTATAGAAATTATATTAGAATTATATTAAAATTATAGAAAATAACTCCTTGAGGTCACACCCAGCCCAGAGACTATCCTCTTCTCTTCGATTTTCTCTCTTTTCCCAACAAAGAACAGAAGGAAATATTTTGTCAGTATAGCAAGTGATTTTCAAAAATCATGAGCTCGACTTCCTGACGGTTTAGGATTTACATGGATCCTCACCATAGTTAAGAGACACAGCGACAGCTCTTGTTAGAGAAATGGAATTCGTGAGGATTAGCACTAATTGTCACCAGTAGCCTGCACTAGAGGTCAGATTCTGTTTGAGCCCTTTGCATATATTGATCTCCCACAAAATCTCTTGAAGCATGTTCGGTAATTGTTCCCACTTCCGAGGAGGCGCCGAGCATTACAGAAATGTCCCTGGCTTACAAAGTTGCTGCAGGGAAGAGTGAAAGGCCAGCCATGGGCCGCTTGAGCCCCTGGGGTTTGTCGGCACAGGAGGCTGCCTCACTGAACTGGAATTCAAACTGAACGAACGCAGAAAGGGGCCATGAAGCATCTTCAGTTTGGGATGTGGCTTGATGCTCAACAGGAAAAGTGTGAGGTGTGCAGAACAAGAGCAAAGGGCCTTCGCATGACCAGAGCCGGGAACAGAGCACAGGGGAAGTAAGGAACAGAAAAGAAGCATTTCCTTTAGTGGCCCCTTACTATAGGCTCAGACAAGATCTTGATGAGGGGGCTTAGGAAGGGAATGTCTGAGCCACGTCAGTGTCAGACAAAGTGACTGCTTTGGAAAACACCCCCCAGAAGGCATTCTATAGGAAAACAGGCCTGTGGTCAGCTCCCTTGTAGAAATACCCACGTGCGCTAAGCTAACCTGCTCAAGGAGATTCCCAGTGCCAGTGTTTTGAAACTTTAAGAAATGCTGCAGTAAAGAAACTTGCTTATTTAACCCAGTATTTACTGAATTTATTTGAGTACTGTCATCCTTCGTGGGTAGGTATGATGTCTATACTTATTCCAGAGAATAAAGTCTGGATTCATTTTTGTTGTATAATTTAAATGCATCACTTAAATGTTTAGTAATTGGATTCATTCCGTAGTCTATCACGTGAAACTGTTGCTTCTTTGGTTACTTTTCTGGTTGTCTTTTATAATCTTGGTAGAAAAGTCCTCCCAGGACAATTAAAATAGGAATCAGAAGTAGGTGGATCTCAGGGGGCCAGACGGAACGACCATGGAAGAGGTGAGCTTCTTTGCCAAAATGTGCTGTGTAAAGCCCGCTCACGGGAGGGCTGCCATACAGATTTTTCTCTCACTGCAATGGTGGCATTATAAGTAGGATTGTTATAATATCCTATAATATACTACAGGGCTAAATAGTGCAGAAAAAAAAAAACTGCAAATAGTACAAGTGATTAAAGTCAAAGGAATTTAAAGACGGAAGCTATCACCGCAGCATGGATTATGGCTGACAGGGGATGCTGCATAGGAGGATGGGATGCCCGAGCTGGGCCTTCAGTGCTCTAGTGGATGGGGGCAGTGTGGGGAAGGGGGAGCGGGTGTCTCACACCAGCAGGGGCATGGAGGGAGGGGGCAACAATGTGTGTAGAGTGTGGGCTGTGGTTGGTGGGATCTGAGAGGTGAAGTGGCCCGTGTATGGAAAACCTCGAAAACCTGGCAGAATTGTGTGGCTTTAATTCCGTCTGATAACATCATGGGTTTCTGAAGACGGCCAAAGTGTGTGTCATCTGACATAGATCTTTCCGGCTAGAGCATAAAAATGGATTGGCAGAGAGGAAGCTCAAAGAGGAAGTAAGATTTCCTTATGACAGAGAAAGAAGAGATGGTTAAGCACGATTCGGTCTTGTTCCATGTGTCCAAGAGAGCTAACTTCCAAATCACCAAAGTCAAAGGCATTGATATTATTCTTTGGAAATATCTGTAGGCAGGAATTCCTTGTGCAAATGTAATGGACTTTTTGAAGTGTTGAATCACTATTACAATTAAGAAGATGATTTGCTTGCTTTCTTCTCTCTCTCTCTCTCTCTCTCTCTCTCTCTTTCTCTCATAAATAAATTAAAAAAGAGAGAGAGAGAATGAGTGGGGAGAGAGGCAAATAGAGAGGGAGAAGCAGACACCCCGCTGAGCAGGGAGCCTGACACTTGGCTCAATCCCAGGACTCCAATTTCATGACCTGAGCCCAAGGCAGACACTTAACTGACGGAGCCACCGTGGCGCCCCTCAGCATTCTTACTTTCTAAATAGCCTTTGTGAGTCTTGAGTCATGCTGTTTCTTGAACCCTCCCTGCCCACCTTCTCTGGAATGACATACTTCATTAGCCTCATTAGTCTTCTCTTGGGCTGTTGTCTTTCTTTTTCCCTTTTACTTAGCTTTCTTTTTTTCTTTGTCTGCAGACCTTCACAAAGCCTTTTTACCCCAAACCAGCAAAATGATTATCCTTTTACTTTCTCTTTCATGGATGTGTCCTTCTGTCTTTTTCTGCCTCCGACTCTGTTTGCCTCACTCTTCCTTTGACCCGAACTGAGGGCAGATGCTTAACCGGCTGAGCCATCCAGTGCCCTGCTTGCTTTCTTTTAAAACAATACATGTGCATATCAAAAGATTTTAAACCATGTACATTATTTGTTTATCACAGCATATTTGGGACATACAGAAAAATCCAGGAAAGAAAGTCATCCACAGTCAGAAATGATTGTATGTTTGGGGACTATGTCTTTTGGGAAACAACATGGCAGGGCCTGCATGAGGTGGTGGGAGACCTAGTGGGTGTGGCAGGGCTCAGCTGTCGCTGCAGAGTTATGGTTAAATGCTCCTGACTTTCATTCTCAAGGGTAGGTCAACTGTCATCTCATTAATGTGAGCCTTTGTCATGCCAGCCAAGCTGTGTCCATCAACTCTTGCTCTAAGGTCAAGCCCAAGTCAATAGCATGTACCAAAGAGACACTTCCACTTTCCATGACTTTTTGAATGTAATGTGTGTCTTTAGTGAAGGTGTCCAGAGGCAGGTCGCAGCTCGTAACACACAACTCAACTGCCTAGAAACCTCTTCACCTGGTCATCTCTGAAAAGCCCCACTTGGCCCAGGAGACCCTCTGAAGCTCTCCCAGCAAATGGTCTCTACGAATCTGCAGGATTTGTTGACTCACTTCAGTGTTCTCAATGCTTAAGCTTGCTTCCTCCTCTCTCTGTTGTTTCTGGGAATTTTCCTTTTTGGAGAACTCAGTTTATTTCTTCCTTTCTTTGAATTTATGTGAAGAAATGAAGTGTCCATAAGCACTTGTCTTCCCTTCACCTACTAACCTCTGTAAGAGATGAAGGCTGGGAAGCTGAGCAGTTCAGAGAATCTGACTTAGAAAGCTGAGGAGGGTAGAAGGTAGTGAACAACTAGGTTTCCATAGTCTTGTACCTTCCACATTAACAGGTGAAGGTGATCCATTTAATTAAGAGGCCAGAATTTCTTAATCCAGATTATCTACAGATTAATTCTAGGCAAAGATGATCTCTGGAAAGTAGAAAGCTGATTACTGCTAGCAATTAAGTGGACTCTAAACTCTTGGAGATGCCTGAAGAAAACTCTCACTCCTAAGTAGTTGGTTCCTTTGTAATGCTTTTTGCCACTCAGAAGCACAGATTTGGCCACGGTGATTCATGAGCTGGAAAGGCTCACACCAGCCCAGGGGCCCTGAATGTTGAGCAAGGCCAACTTATTTCTTATGGTTGTAGTTTTATAGAAGAGTTTCAGGAACTCCTAGATGCTATTTGAGAGTTGAAATGATGACTTCTCAGCCTTAAATCCTCTCATTCATATCACACCCAAAGTCTGACCGTATCAGGGGCATAGTCCGCGTCCCTAAATGTTAGGTTAAACAACAGTTAAAGACAGCTGGGTGTGGTCGTATTTTTGAAAATGGCTGTGAGTCTCTCTTGTAGTTCCCAGGTATCGGTAGCAAAATCTTCATCTCCTACCCCTCCTTGGATCTATGGGTCTGCTCTCATTTATGCCTCTCCTTGTCCTTCTGTCTGTCCTGCGGTTGTATATACTCCTGCCTGCATACATGGGTGTCTTCTCTATTGTGGAGTTCAGCCCAGCCTTGTCTTTGTGGTGTCTTTGGGAATCTTTTGAGCACAGAACATAACCCTTCCCTTCTGCCATAAGAAAGGAACTGTAAGGCTAACAGTGGAATTCTAAAAAAAAAGGGGGGGGCGCTTTCAGCAGCTTATGGTGAAGTAATTAAGGGATAAGAACCAACTGATGGGGGGCTGCATGCAGTCATGGCATGGAAGAGGGAGAGCAGGTGTTTGTTGCTCAAGGACTTGACAATACAAGGAGTTCTGACTCACAAAGCACAGACTCTCTCAGGTGTGGGGGATGGAAGACAAGGGTAGGAATGTGAATGTGCACCTTGCTGTAGTGTAATAAGTCTTCAGAAGCTCTCTCAGTTGAGTCTCCAACTGGAGAAAAAAAAAAAGGAGGTGCCAAATACATTAGATCTCACCTGCTAAGGAGATGGCAGAAGCTCCCTCATTCATCCCAAGTGTTGTTATTGGAAAGGAAGAGTTTTATTCCTTAAGACCAGTGAAAGGAGCTTCAAGGGACCACACAGATGGTTTGACATACCCAATCTCTGGGCTTGAATGTGAGGCTAGATGAGCCCAGATTTGGCAGAGCGAGGGGAGAGGGTGAACAAGATGGCAGAGCAGAATGGTGGTTTCCATGGGTCAGATGTGGGCCTTTCAGGAGAGAGCCAGCCTGTCCACAAGGATAGTTCAGAGGAGTAAAAGGACCCCGCAGAGGCATAGACTTCTGAAGTAAGAGGCCAAGACGGTGATAGGTGGCCATGAAAGAGGCGTTACTTATTTAAGGGTACTGTGGTCAAAGGCTCCAACTGGGTTCTCCTAGAACCTGCTGACATACCCTGCTAGAATCAAGCCCACTTCAGACATGCCCTATGCCTACAGGGCACGGACGCCAATTTACATCTGTATCTTCTCTCCCTACTCCTACCCGTGGGCCTAGTCACAGAGCAATTAGAGCAGAAACTGTGGGAGGAGAGAAGGGAAGACAAGAGGGAAGAAACCCAACATTTGCTCCTCCTGTCCTCATGGCAGAATTCTGGGGCAGAGCAGACCTGGACAGGGTGACAGTGCGAGGCTTTAACTCTGAATGAGTTGGAGTTTTGTGACTCTCCTAGAACATCCTGAACTCGATAATTTTCCACTGGACTGGACTCAATGTTTGAAGGTAACCAGAGAACTTTTACTATCTAAGCAAAATTGGAAATCAGAAACATCCCTAAAATTTTATTTCAGGGTCAGGAGAGAGCAGGTGAGGGAGTTTAATCGGCAGAGAAAAAAATAAAATGGAATTGGTTTCTAGATCCACTAACAAGCTGGTTCCATGACCTGAACACACATTGAGATGGTGTGGCTTTTTGGTTCCAAGGAAAAGGTCAAATGCAAATGACCAGTGATGGTATTTGCTTAAGTTGCATTCTCTCCGAGACAACGTCTTCCAATTGCTTTGCGTCATGTCTAGCATAGCATAACCCTCAATAAACAATAGTATTATGTTAGTTATCTTTAGTTGTTGTGGGCCGTGTGATTTAAGAAAGATCTATTAGACTCTCAACCAGCAGGTTAAAAAGCAGAGACAGTTCCAGGCACCTGAAGAGGGAGCTCTGCAACCATTCCTCCCCAGGCTAAGTCAGAGGTGATGGGGACTCTCCCAGCCGTGGTTTCCTGGGAAAACATTTGGAGGGATGAGTTCGACTCCAGGGAGCTAGCATGGCAGAAAGATAGGGCTGTTGTGATGTGGAACCTTAGTTCCATAGTCCGTGGTGGCATAAATGATTAACCTTTCTGAAATTCAGTAGTCTCATGTTTAAAAATCCCAAAGTAATGTGTACCTACTGTAGGAGGATTGATACCTACTTAACTGGGTTGTTTTGGTGCATGGTGGGTATTCCTTTCGTTTGCTTCTGTCTCCCACTTCACCTAGGCTAGCTGTGTTTCTCTTTTAATTCTTGATATCAGGCATTCTTCAACATTCCTGTTCTATGTCCTGTTTCCTCTACTTATTTGGGAAAGTAGTCTAATAAATTAATATCTAATGGTAGAAAGTAGTGGTGATTACAGAGACTGGAGATTGCCTTTAAACAGGAATGTGTTGCAAAATGAAAAGTGGAGAAGAAAGCTCTGATCCTAAGCTTTCCTACCTGTGTCAACCTGATGGGACAGGGTTAGGATTGGAAGAACCACAGCAAGTACCTTCACTAGGCTGGTGCTCCGCTGATGGCAAAACCACCTTTTTTCCAATGTGGGTATCCAGCTCTTCTAGCCGATGATGGTGACCTGCTCTGTATGCCTCTGTGCCTGGCACTGAGCTTGGAGCTTTGCATCAGGATCACATCACATCTCTGTAACATCTGAAAGGGGAGGTATCGTTAGCTGAGACAGGTGCCTACTCAGGCTCCAACCCAGACGGATTTCAAAGTAGTGTTCCCCAGACACAGCCCCATGAGAGGGCGGTCCTGCAGTGATTCAAGGCATACGCGTGTGGGTGGTGAAAAAAGGTGGAAGCTTTGCAAAGAGGAGCAGGAGAAGGGAAAAAAGACGGAGAGTCTCAAACTTGAAGTGCCTGAGATTGTCCTTGAGCTCTTCATCTTCCTTCCTCCTGGGCTCATACCCGTTTCTGTGGGATCAGCACACGATCTACTTTCCACAGATCTGCCAGGTACTCGGTTGCTGACAAGGGGTCAAAGCGTAATGTGTGTGCACGTCCTTTCCTCTGAAGCTGGCATTTGATGGGTTTGAGGGGACTTAACTTTAATTAATTGACTCCTTAGGAAGAGAGCTGACAGTTTTCCCTTCGTGTATTTTAGAACATTGCATTTTTTTTTCCTCAAAGAACTTTATAGTGCTCTAAATCCCCAGGCCTGCGGAGGAGGCTGTCCTAAACAAGACATCTCTTACGGAGGGTCTCCGGCTTCACACCTCAAGCAGTGTTCTTCATCCTTGCAGGGAAATGCAGACCCTAAAGGATAATCACAGGGATATTTGGCATTGAGATAAGGGGGAAATACAATTATAACTGAGCAGTGCTCCCGGACTATTCCTCCTCCTTCTCATCAGGAAGCTTCTTGGTGGCTTCCGGTCTTATCCCATTGAACTTCAATGCACAGTGAGCGCCTTGCAATCCTAGCCTCTCTCCACAGGTTCTGAGGGCACCGCCATCAGCCTTCCCTAATCTGTGAAGCAAATGAGGCCGAATGCTGGCAGTGGGGGTTACCTTGGGAGGCTGAGCTGCACTTGCCCCAGAGTGAAGGCACGTGTGAACACATCAGGAGGGCCCATGGTTGGGCCTGCCGGGCTCCGCTTCCCTGTCTGACCAGGGCATCCACTAGACAAGAAGATGCTCTAAAGTGAATTCCAGAGAAGCATAATTCGACATTGCCCCAGAGGGTGCTGGCCTGTATCCAAGGGAGAAAGGCTGAAGGGAGATGGGACAAAAGCTAATGAGCTCTTGGGGATGAGATGTCAGCAGCACAGGCCTCTGGGGCTGGTGTTGATGGAGCATGGCTCCCTTAGGGGGCACAGCACCTGCACTGATGTGGCTTGGCTGGGAACCATCAGTGGCCTTGTCATAAGTTAGTGACCTGGCCAGGAAGGAGCCAGGGTGGCACCCTGGTGTTGCAGGCATTGTCAGTGTGACTGACAGGGGGTTGCAGCTAGAAGTAGCCATAACAAGGGAGAGTTCCATGGTGAGCAGCAGGAAATAGCTGTGACTGTTGAGAGAAGTGAAAACCGAATATGGAAAGAAAGGCTTCACTGGACACATGCAGGACCCCTCTGAGAATTCCCACAGGTATCATGCTACATTTTGAGGGGAGAAGTACTAGAATTCCCATAGACCTAGTGGAGCTGAATCAGAGAACTGTGTGATGGTATTATTTTAGGACTCTTGCCATGCCTGGTTGATGTGTTATGAGGAATCAAGTCTCTGTCTTAGGACAGTGGGTCTCTATTTTGATTGTTGATGGTGGGCTATGGGGATGAGACAGTCAGAATGCTGACTGAGAATCACCATGGGTCAGGAAGTAGGAGGATGGAAAGATCTAATGTGGTTGCTGACCTTCCCTTGGCTTTGAGGGGGCTATGTCATCAGCACCACTGAGTCACTGGATCCTGGCCTATCCCCATACCTGTAGTGAGGCAACACTGGGGACTCATTTTCCAAGGACTGTTCCCTAAGGAAGCTAAAGTAGCAAGTGCCGTTAGGGTGGGGGATGCGATTCTGGGCAGAACGTGTGTTGGATGACCGGATAGCTCTGAGCCAGCTCCTCCGCCATCATGAATAATCTTGGGATGGTGACCAAGTTTGTGTGCAGGGTGAGCATCTAGGTCTCTATAGAGCTAGAGCTCTGAGAGCAATCTCAGTGAAACGAGACTCCCGTATCGTTCTTCCCTGAATGAGGAGAAACTCCAGTGGCAGCTGTGAGTGCTTTCTTGGGTAGGCAAGGACTGCACTGGCAGAGGGGCCATCCAACCACTACAGATTTAGAGCATCCACTACTTGACTGACAGATAACCAGACTGAATATTTGTATTCTCCCAACATTTACATCTTGAACTCCTACCTACCAGTGATGAGATTTGGAAGTGGGGGCCTTTGAGTGACTCATGCCCTGAAATCTCTCTTGATACTGCCACCAGGTAAGGACACAGCGAGAAGATGGCCTTCTGTGAACCAGGAAGAGGGCCCTCACCAGACACCAAGCCTCCAGAACCGTGAGAAATACGTGTTTGTTTGTAGGCTGTGCCATCGATGGTGTTTGCACCCAGTAGCCTGGACAGACTAGGACTCTGACCAAGTAGACTGTTCTAGTCTCACTCCTGGGGTAGTTGGTCATCAAAACTGGCCCGATGCCCCGAGCAAACACCCCTGAGTTGAGGGACTTCTTTCAGGAATAAAGACCCCAGGGATGGAAGAAATACTTTCCCCCACAGATGGATTGAGGTAATTAGCGCAACTTAATCTGAACGGTAAAAAGCACGGTACCTTATTTTGTTTCCCAAGTTAGTAGAGTAGGACAGACAATTCCACATTACACCGTGTAGATTATTATTATTGGGAAGCCAATAAATACGCGTTCCCATTCAACAGCCAGTTGATTTCAGTGTTGATGTAATGGCTCCAAGAAGACTTGGAAAAATTTAAGAAATCCGTAGTTCCTGCTGGGAGCCATGCTCATGTCATGATATGGAAGAATCTGCAACACAGAATAGATAACAAGTCTGAAGCTCATCTTCATGAATTTATTATGAATGCTTGAAGTAGAAGCTAGAACCTGGGTTGAAAAATAAGAAAGTCCTGTGGTTTAAATCATTGAGCTGTCCCCATACCATCAGACTCTAACAATGATCCCTGATTTGGGTCTTTTCATAGTCCTTGTGAAATGATGAATCATTTCTGGAAGAACACACCTGGATAAAATAAGAGATGAAAAAACAAATAAGTAAAGGAAACAATTTATTCCAAGAAAAATAGAACAAGGCCCCTTCGAATCTGATAAGCTTTGCTGTGCCAAGTTTTCTTTCTTAGCAATTTATGGCAGATATCTGTTTAAGTTCTGCTGTGTATCCAAGACTAAGATTTAGGAATGGCTGTGGTCTTGTTTCAAATGTTTCTTTGCTAATACTGACCCATAATACAATAGCTTTATTTTTTAACATACTCTCCTCGGACACATCATATATTCAAAACTTCCCAAGCCAGAATAGGTTCTGGGCAGACAAATTAGATCATGTCCAACAAGAATCAGAATGAGTAATGGATGCCTTAAGCCCTGGCAGGGAAACCATTTCAGTCTACAGGTGGTAGTCAGTTGATTAGAAACTTTGTCCATGTCATTAGGAAAATCAATGTATCTTTAATTATTATTGCTATCTATTGGAAAAAACAGGGAATTACAGAATCTTAGAGCCTGACTTCACCTTTCAAGAGAAAGAGATTCTCTTGGTGGAAGCCACAAGATCTGTAAGATGAGGCAGGATGGGACAATAAACTTATTAAGCTTATATTTTCTTTTCTTCCCCTCCCCCCCCAGTTTTCTTTCTTTTTTTAAGAAAAAATTTTTTAAGATTTTATTTATTTATTAACAGAGAGAGAGAGAGAGATCACAAGTAGGCAGAGAGGCAGGCAGAGAGAGGAGGAAGCAGGCTCCCTGCTGAGCAGAGAGCCCGATGCAGGCCTCGATCCCAGGACCCTGAGATCATGACCTGAGCCGAAGGCAGAGGCTTTAACCCACTGAGCCACTCAGGCACCCTCTTTCTTTCTTTTTTGTTGTGTTATGTTAGTCATCATAAAATACATCATTAGTTTTTGATGCAGTGTTCCAAGATTCATTGTTTATGTACAACACTCATTTCTGATGGCAATAGATCCAATGCAAAAGAGTTTTAAAAGAATGGTATGACTCAAATCCTTTGGTTTTCTTCACCTACTCAATGTACAAGTTCAGCCTAGAATATTCTGTCAGTTGTAAATTTGACATGATTGGATATCAAATCCAGCATACAATCTTTCATTAGGTTCTGTATATGACAGTATAAGAGAAATTAGCTAAACCAAGTTATTCCTGCATCAAAAAAGCCAGCTGAGTGAATTCTACATTCATTTTTATCCACGACCAGCCTGTATTTTTATATATCATTATACACAAACTCCAAGTCAATCCTCTGTTTTTGCAGTAGTGTTAGGAAATCATGAGATTGGTCCCCATGTTTTGGATACTCTGAACCTCTATTGCCTCCTCTCGTCTCACTTGGTTGAAGAAACGTGGTCACCACCACGGGAACTTGAACTCATATTCTGTTTCCAAAGGAACATACACTTTGAAACCAGGCAAATTATGTTAGCTCTGACTAGGACAGACTCTTGGATTTGTTCAATCAATGCTAATAGACTTGTCCCTCTGAAATTTCTCTGATATTTCCCAGGAGGAACATAAAAATACCTCCGTGTGATGCAATGTGGGGAGATGAGAACCAGCCTCCGTGCCTCGGAGTGCGGCTCTTTGGGCATAGAATCTGACTTCACGTTGGACATCTCTGTCCTTTCCTCTAATCGCTTTCAATGAGGTTTTCGGTGACCGGGATTACCAAACACCGCGGGGAAAACAATCCAGGTAGACGCACAATCAGCATTAGTTTTGGGGGAACAAAAAGATTTGTTTTAGATTAGGAATCCACCAAATCAGGCTTTTGCAAAAACTTGTGAATTGTTTTATTATAATATCTATTGGCCTAGAGAGCAAAGGCTTTTTAGCGTACGATCTATTGCCGTCAAGCGTACAATGTACACTTAATTAAATTAAATTAATTAATTAATTAAATTTTTTTTAACAATGTACACTTTAGATGATAATCAACAAGACTCCAAATCCTTTTATGGTGCAGAGCTTTTTTTTTTTTTTTTTAGCACCATTTGGCAGTATAATTGATGTTGTTTTCACAACTTCAAGTAAAAGCATTTGATGGAAAAACTGCTGTTGCAGAATAACATTATATTCTAGCTCTTTCTCCAAAAACGTGCATGGTTAAAAATAACTTTTTTAAAAAAATAACTTTTAAAAGAACTGACAAAAACCCCCAAAGATACAAACTTATCTCAAAGTAGTTAAATGATGGCTATCTGTACATTTTAAACCACACCCCAATGTGGAGATGATATAATAAAAAAGCAAAGAATCTTCCTGGTCTGACAAATATTACCTATTTTTTCCTCTAAAGAGAGGCTTTTTCAAGTCTTTACCTCTTTGAGGCTGGCGTGACTGTTGGGAGATAGGCTGGCATTTGTATGTGAAAACCTTCCCGACTATTCTCAGTTCAGCTTCCATTTGGCCCCAGGTCAGGGGCTCAGTGACCAGAGCTGCTGCATTGTTTCCCAAAAAGCTTAAAAACACAACAAAGGGTAAGGTTTGGGAACCTTTAAAACTGCTGAATATTATCAGCAGGGCAAGTCAGTGCTGTTTATGCTTCCCCCAGGACCTAGATGAAGGGGAGATGGAAAGAGACAACAGGATGGGAAAGAAAGGAGAGAAAGTGTCCCCCGCTAGTGACAGGGTAAGGTGTCACCAGCATGGGAGTGGTTTAATAACACTTTACTGTGAGTTTGTGTGTGCATGCCTGTGTGTGTGTGTGTGTGTGTGTGCATGCCTGTGTGTGTGTGTGTGTGTGTGCATTGAGGGTTTAGATTTAAGCTTGGTTATCATTACTTAGATCACTATAAAACAGGTTGGTATGACACTTCTATGCCTTTTTTTTTAATTTTAATTTTTTATAATTTTTATTTAAATAGGCCCTATGGCCAGTGTGGAGTCCAATGCAGGGCCTGAGTTCAAGACCTGAGCTAAGATCAAGAGTCCGACACTCAATCTACTGAGCCACCCAGGCTCCCCTTATTTTTAATATTAAAGAAAAAAATCACTGAAGGAGCTCAGGGAATAAGGCTAGGGCTGTGGATGTCAGCTCAGAGATCCCAGATCTCCGCCTTCTTGGCTTCACCTCTGTCAGGAAGCACCTCTTCCTGATTAACAATGATTGGGGTAAGGGTCTCCCCCTTTGCTTTCTTTAGGGGTGAACTCCTAAGGGATTCTGAGGAAATGACCTTGACTGGTCTCTCAGAGGAAGACAGAAGGTGGTTCTAGTCTGTGTTTTTCAACCTCTGTCCTTTGCTTTCCTCAGACTCTGTGAAATTTGTCACTTTTGTCATTTTCATTTTCAAAAAGTGACAGTTCCCTGGAGATTTTTCAGTCCACATCATCTCTTGACCTTTCTCTGAGAGGTTGTTTCTCATTTTGCTGCCAGTTTGCTGCATGACCCTTTCTTATTTGCAAGTTTTTAGGGTAAATACTTTCTTGTACGAACTTTCTGGACCCCAGGCTGTATTTTACATGGGGACCTACTCTTGCCTGTAAAAAACAAAAATAAAACAAAAAAACAAAATGAAATGCGATAAGATGGCACAAGGCCCTAGGTTTTCCTGAAAACTCTTGAATTCTACCATTTGCATTTTGATATTTCAAATCTTATGCAAATTTGGCTTTTTAGGATTTCTCTTTATCTTTTGGAAGCCCTTTCCCTGAACCTAAAGAAATATCTGCTTCACTGAGATTATCGCCGTGATATCAAACTCCAGAGAATTTAACATTCCCTTTCTTCTTACTATTTTTTTTGCATTTGATATGAAAGCGCAGTATTAATAGATGATCAAGGCCATGTGGCATATATTGTATCCGACCTCATTTGAAGCATCACTAACATCAGGGCTAAGATGCTAAGGGAGAGTCCTTCACTTAGCGGTAGAGTCTAAACTCAGAGGGAAGAGAAAGAATTTGGAGAATAAATGTCTCTGAGCATGAAATTGTTGATATTTTAATGATGGAGAAAATACTTGAGTTTTCATTTAAAACAGCTAAATTACCTCATTTATTGAAATGCGGCTGATTTGTACTTTATTTGAATTATCTGATTCAGTCCAAAGTAACTAGTAAAATATATCTATAATATAAATATATATTTAAGGAGGAATCCTGAAAATTAAGATAACATTCATGGAAGTCTTCCTTATATATAAAACTTCAGTTCCCGTAATTCTGTTAAGTGCCACTCCTCTCCTGGTCCTGTTCGGTATGTGTGCTTACCCGTCTAAAATTGCATTTCACCTGAGATGTTATGTCGAAACGTCTTCCCATCATGGAATTTTTCAGATTAATGAGTAAGAACATTTTTTTCATCTTCCTTATTCTGTTCTTAAATGAGTAGCAACTAAAGGAAAGAGCTCAAGCTAAGGCCTGTTTGGGTTTCAGAAGGGGGGAAGGAGGAGGGGATCCTGCAGCTGTTCTAAGAATTGAATACCCTCACCCAAAGTAAAAGTGGTACAAGGGGCGTCCCCTCTTTATTTTCCTTTATTTTTTTAGGAGCCTGGCAAATGTATTAGTTTCCTATTGCTGCTGTAATAAATTGACTTGAATTCAGTGACTCAAACAACACAGATTTCTTTTCTACTCTTCGGGAGGGAGGTCAAGAGTCAGAAATCAGTGCCATTGGGCTATGTTGGGCTACAAGGTTTTGGCCAGCTGTTTCCTTCTGGAAGCTTGAAGGGGAGAATCGGTGTCCTTGACTTTTTCAGCTTTTTCTCCAGGCTGCTTGCATTCCTGGCTGCTTGCATTCCTTGCTCGTGGTCCCCTCCTCCGTGCTTCGGAAGGAGAAGCAGAACATCTTATTTCCTCTCTGACTCTTGCTTATTCCTCTCTCTCGGACTTTCATCATTCCTCCTGTGCCTATTTCATGAGGCCTCTTGTGGTTTCTGGGCACAAGTAGATGAAGAGGATTGTCTTTCCATCTCAACCTTGATGTAATCACTTCTGCAAAGCCCAATTTACTATGTGAGATGATGTAGTCCTAGGTTCTGGAGATCAGAAGGCAGACATCTTTGGGGGGCCATTATGGATCCTACTCTGTATACCATAGTAAACAAATGCTCTGTATCCCTCAAAATGTTTTCTACTAGGCTTTCTTTTGTACTGCAGGGCACCAGGATGTCTTAGAATTAGCAGGCACTGTTCTCATAACTGAGGAGAAAACATTTAAGCTGCAACCACTGTTATAATTTTAATATTTATACCATCTTATCTCACAGAGGGTCTCTCTGGTAAAGGTTTATTTATGGTGTTTGGGCTTAGGAACTTAGCTTTTAAACCTATACCACTGCTTGCAAGAGAGCATGAGGGCAGGAATATCTAGATGCTGTGAAATAAATTTTAGGAGTACTTTACTTTTTTGGACTGCTTCCCAGACGAAACAACATTTTCCATTTCCCATTTATAGTCTGTGCCATTTTGAAAATGACTTGTCAAGGCTTCTAGAGGCTGGTCAGTCAGCTTCAAATATTCTTACCGATGGACGAGATTAATTTTTATACCAAGATTTTTTTTTTCCAAAAGCATCAAATCAAGATGCAGGTATTTCTGTCAACAGTTTAGGTTTTACTCAGGTACCACAATCTATGTGGATTTTCTATTAAAAAAAGGGGGGGAGCATGCAGTAAAAGAGTTCCTTAAAGCTAGATAGGGACAAATGAGTTCCAAAGATGCTGGCAAATGGCAATTAATGTGAGACTGAGCAACAGAGGGCAAAATAGGATAAATGGTCACAGTCTGAACACCACATCCCACACTTGTACTGGTGATGATCCTCAATATACAAGATTGTTTCAGAAGTCTGGGGTCATCCCATTGGGTCTCAGGAAATAACATGATCCCAAGGGGAAGTCTCCAAGCACACTTTCCACATTTTTCTATTCAGTCCCAGAGCAGCCCCCACGCTGGAATCTTGCTCTGCTGATATGGACTGCCACAGGACATGAGATGTGCTCTCCTTCCCCAGCCCGATTCCCTGTGGAGTTGTAAGCCAGGAAGCCACAGAAGATTCCGGAACCAGGGTCAAGTCCAGGGCAGTATCCGTCGAGTACCCATCACTCATCAAGTTGCCACAGATGTCATGGCCACTGCTGAGTGTTCATCAGTTTTTGTCATAATGAAATAAGCCCTGAAAAGGCCTCTTTTAAGATTTTTAACTCTCGATAAATCTGTCTGCATTTTCTTTTAATAAAAAATTTTCAAATCATTCCTCAAAATGCCAACAAAGCACAGTCATCATAAATCTTAAGTTTATTTAAGGTAAGTAAGTTTTTTTTCACCTTTCAGCTTATAAACTGACCTAGGGCAGTGATTTTTAAGAAGTTAGGGATGTATTTTTTTTGTAGTAAAGTACCTGTTTTTCCTGAGAAAGATCCAATATTTTTTATTATCTTTCTATGAATTAGTTCACATAAATAGTGTTTCTTTTTCAGCTAATCTAAGATTAATTTTACTTTTTTACTTGTTACAATGGGTGTTTGCTAACTTTACGAAAATGTGAATATAAATCCATGGATAGGGGTTTTATTTTTTTTTTAATTTTTAAAGGTTTTCTTTTTTTTAGAGAACAAGAGATTCGCGTGCATGAGCCCACTTACCTATACCGGGTGGAGGGCCAGAGGCAGAGGGAGAGTGAGAGAGAATCTTCAGCAGATCAGCACAGAGCTGGAAGTGGGGCTCAGTCTCACCTCTGAGATCACGACCTGAGGCGAACTCAATAGTCACATGCTTAACTGAGTGAGCCACCCAGGCGCCCCAGTCTATGGTTTTCATAAACTAAATAATTTTTTTCTACAGTCCACAGTAAGAAGTATATTTTACAGTGCAGCCTAACACATAGTATAGATAGACATTTACATAGTTTGGAAACAAAATTTAAAGAAAAATAATTACCCCTCTTGTAGTGATACACAGAAAATTCTATTTTATTTTAGTTCTTTAAAGACTACTTGTTATGACCCACTAAATCAATTTCATGACCAGCAGTAAGAAAAAACACTATGTTATAAAATGATAAAAATCCATTTTATCTTGAGGAGCAAAGAAAAAAAAAACATGATTCTGGGTCATTCAAATGAATTATCTAAATATATTCTATAACAAAAAGATTAAAAGTTAAATACTTGATCATGAAGATTATGGTTTAATTTTTTTTTGTTAAACTTATTTTTCTTAGATTTATAATGACTTCTGAAACAATGATATTGGGGGACCCAGACTATCCACAAAAAAAAACAAAAACAAAAACAAAAAAAACCATTTTTTAAAAGTTGCAGAGGTGGTTTAGCCCCACATTCCACTGGAATGTGTTCTACTGCCTACGAACACCTGTGGTTTCATCTTAGCACATACAGAATTCCATCCAGGGTATCCACACAAGCTAAATGCAGGTATCCAAGGGAATCAAACATGAGTATCTTTTTCTTTTGTGAGAAGTATTCCACCCCTCCCAGCTCCCCCAATCCCCCAAAAAGAAGGTACAAGTGCTGACTATTTTTATTATGGAAAAATACTTAGACAATCTGCAGCTGGTGGAAGCTTCGAGATGTTCTGAAAGGGTTCTCTGCTGTGTCAGAGGAGAGAGTTTGACCAGGAAAAGTAAGGTTTTGACCCATGAAGGATGGAGTTTAGACTTGCAGAAGAGCTGAATGGGTGTCTAGAAAAGTCTGGAATGACCCACCTTGAGAAATGTAAGCCCAGAAAAGATTAAGATGCTTCTCTATTCTAGAATTCCAACTGAAAAACAAGACTAAACTGTGAAATAATCATAACAAATCCACTGAATTCTTCTGTTTCCATCGGTTAGCACTTTAATGTCATCAACATATAAAACTGTTGCAAGTTTTTCCTCAGACCTTTTGATGCCTCTCATTTGGAAGCGCCCCAGGCCCGTCCTCATTACCTGCCTGTTGCCTTCCCCAGCTGCTTGGGGAAAAAAGGGAGGTTGGAATTGTAGTTGGTGGTTGGTGGCCCATGGGTATTTTGTAACCTTGTATAAAAGCATTCCTGCTGGAGAGACATATTTTTCTTACCTTACTCTTCTTGCACATTTTTCCTGAATATAAATAACTTCAATTCATCTTCACTTTTATATTGCCTTAGTTGCTGCTTCTAAATGCATTTCACATCAACTGAAGAGTTTTCTAAGTGGGTGACCTTCACAACCTGATACAGGAGAAAATACAAAATGAGACCTGGGATTACCATTTTTAAATGGAAAAGCTATAGGAAGAAGAAAAATAGGTCCTTCAGGCCCTTGAAGCTGAGTTGATTGGTCAGAAAGAGCTAGAGGCTCTATTTGCTGAATTTCTTGACTGGCTTTTAGGTTCTAGGCTTCAAAAAGAAAATCCCCAAAGAAAGAAGGGCACATGAAGAATGGGAAACACCATTTGCTTGGCATCCGGGGCTTTGCATCTGTGCTCATTTGTCTGCACTGACAATAGGAGCCATTCAGTCACCACACAGTCATTGAGCACTTCCTGTGTACCAGTCTTTAAGCGCACACACACACACACACACACACACACACACACACACACACACACATCACCTATATTTTATATAGGTATATATATGTATCTTCCAGTAAGGGCTAGAGAAAACAATAATACATTAAAGAGGAGAAAAGAAGTATGGTAGGCGGGCAAGATCTCTCAATTATGGTGACCTGCGACCAGACTGGGAAGGTAAATGACAAAAGCCCTGCAAACATGTGTGACACTTGGATATGGGTGCTGCCGGGC
>PITA01006798.1:37488-97013 GCA_004023965.1 Spilogale gracilis
TCCTTCCTTCCTTCCTTCCTTCCTTCCTTCCTTCCTTCCTTCCTTCCTTCCTTCCTTCCTCCCTTCCTTCCTTCCTTCTTTCCATCCTCCCTTCCTCCCTTCCTTCCCTTCCATTGGTTCTTTCCCTTTTTTCCTTCCCTCCCTCCCTCCTTCCTTTTTCCCTTCTGTGTATTTGTGGTATTCATTTGATCTATGGTTAGATTCATCTGTTTCAATTTGCTTTCAATGTCAAATTTATTTGTCTGTTCATATTGATTTAATTTTATTTTCAGCTTTGTAGGATAGTAAGAGGCTTTGGAAAACCAAAACCATACAAAATGATATACTCAGAGAAATGTCACTCCCTCCTCTCTCTCCTCTACTGCTTCTGCCTTATGGGCCACCAACTTCATTATTTGCTGGGTTTATTGTTCTTGTGTGTCTTTGGTTTGTCTGAATTTTTTTGTAATGATAAGAAGATATGTATATTTTCTTGTTTTCGCTTTATCATGAAAATATTGGCATTCTAAAAATGGTCCTAGGTACTTGGCTTTTATCGACTTACTACTATCCCCTGGAAATCACAGCTGTATAGTGTTCCCTGGGTATAGTACGATAGTTTATCTGATTAAACTTCTATATTTGAACATTTAGGCATTTACCAATGTTTTACACTTACAAATGATGCTGCAGAAGGATAACTTTTTGCCTACGTATTTTTGTATTGATGAACGTGTATCTTGAGGATGAACTAGAAGTGGGGCTAGTGGATCAACAGTAAATGCATGGGTAATTTTGTTACTTCATGCCAAATTGCCCTCCATCAGGGTAATACCACTTCACATTCCCAACAGAGATATATGAGAGGGCCTGTTTCCCGGCAGCCTTACCAAGACATTGTATTGTCAAGCTCTTGCATTTTTGTCAGTTTGATGAGAGAGAAATAGTATCTCAGTGTAGTTTTAATTTGCACTTCTTGTGAAATGGAACATCTTTTCATATGTTTTTAATGACATTTTTAGATCTTTTTTGTGAATCATCTGTTCATGTTTCTTGCCTAATTTTCTGTGGAATATTTTCTCTCAATTAAAAAGAAATGTATTATATATTGGGGATGAAAGCCTTTTTTCCTGAGGTAGATGCCTCAAACATTGCCTTACAGTTTGTCACTTGTCATTTGATTTTGTTCTTTGTTTTAAAGTAGATAAATTCCTGAATTTGTTTGTTTTAGAGATCAATTCCATTGATCTTTCTCTCAATTCATGAGCTTGAATATGCTTTGAAGGTAGAGATGATAGGGTTTGGTGATGAATTTCATATGTGTTATCAGAAAAAGAGGAATCAGGCATGACTTTAAGATATTGACCTGAGCAGCCAGAATGTGAGAGTTTTCACTTCCTATGGAGAATTCCATTTTTGTGGAGAGTATCAGGAGTTCTGTTGTGGTGATGGGAAATCTGACATGACTGTTAGACCCCCTGGTGGAGATGTGAGGGGGGTAGACGGCAACAAGTATAAATTTGGGGAAAACGTAAGAGATAGGCATTTAGTGTCAGCCATGTGGAGACAGAATTTAAAACCATAGAACTGTTAGGAGGTTTTGATGAAAGCATTATGTCCACTTTGGGGAGAAATGTCTGTTGTTTCGAGGGTTTAAGTCACTCAGTGGGCCACCAACTAAGGTCTTATCCTCTGTATTTGTGAGCGAGGACAAAGTGCCACAGACTGGGTGGCTTAAACCACAGAAATTTGTTTTCTCCTAATTCTAGAGGCTAAAACGTCGAGATCAAGATGTCAGTGGGGTTGCTTTCTTCTGAAGCCTCTCGGATCAGTTTGCAGATGGGGGCCTTCTCCTCCCAGTGTGTGCGGTTGGGCTTTCCTCTGCAGCATATCTGTGTCCTAGTCTCTTCTTATAAGGAAGGACACTAGTCCCTGCATTACGGCCCAGCTTGATAGCTGCAGATTAACCTAATCCCATCTTTAAAGACCTAATTTCCAGATAACAGTCACACTCTGAGGTAACAGGGTCTTTGACATATGAAACTTGAGGGTACACAACTCACCATAACACCCCTGTCTTTCCATGATACCAACTTGTTACATATTTGAGAGGAAATAGGGAGTTAGAGTCTAAAAGACCTTATTGTTTCATGGAAGCTCTAAAATGGTGATGACTTGGATGCTCAGGAATGAATATTTCTCCTATGATTTGGGGAATATTTAGATAGATGATATAAACATGAATGATACTTAATATGAGCCCAGGGTCCTCAGATCTGCTCCCAGGGAAAAGGCCTTGCCCTCTCTGGGAAAGGCAGTATTCAGAAAAGTCCCTGATGCGGAAGTCCCAGCAGTTAATGTGGGTCTTGTCTGGGCTGGAGGAAAGTAGATGGACATATTTCAGGATCAGTGCTAATGCTGATCTCAGAGAAGTCGTTCTTTGACCACTAACAAAGCGGATTAATGTAAATCAGAACATCTTTAGGTAAAAGACACATGCCAAACTCCATCCATATATTTCCAGCTAAAAGTAACCCCAAGGAAGAGAGGAAAGCAAGCCATAAGGGACTCCTAGAGACAGAGAACAAACTGCGGGTTGATGGAGGGAGGTGGGTGGGGGTTGGGCTACATGGGGGTTGGGGGTGAAGGAGGGCACTTGTGCTGAGCGCTGGGTGTTGTGCGTAAGTGATGAATCACTGAATCTACTCCAGAAACCGATTTGCACTGCATGTTGACTACCTAAAAATTAAATTAAAAAAAAAGAGAGAGAGAAGCAACCTCAAGGAAAGGTTGCCTTTTAGATAAAGTCTTCAGTTATACATAGAAATCAGGAGCCAAAACTTACACATTTTTGTAATTAATTTGTTAAACATTCGTATATTTGGAAATACATTAAAAAGAGAATAAACCTCTTGGTGGTTCATGGAATGATTCCATAAGTTCTCCAAGTCACCTTTATTTGTAAAGATCCTAAAAGTACTTTTCGGCTCTATTTTGTAATCAGTTTTTCAATATTTTTGCTACTGGGTTATTATTCACTAGACTACAATATCCCGGTGCAGGAAAACATCTTCATAAATTATAAACTGAAACTCATCGAGATTTTATGGGAGACAAATTGCTTTCAGTTTGCCTTTCCAAGAATTTATAGTTATTTCCCAGTAACTTTGTCACTGACATCTGTGATAATGTTTCTGGAATTAGAATCTGTTCTCTAACATTTTTACTTCTCAGAATAAATGATCTGAATGGAACAAAATTTGCTTGAAGACATTGGGCTGGAAGAGAGGTTGAAGCAACTTCAATTTTAGTTGATACCTAATCAGAAAGTTTTAAATGGTAAGTTTGGAGGACTAATAAGACAGAACATTGCAGTTGCCTTGGGCTGCTCAGGAAGCCGACACTGCAGTGTTTGGATCACAGAAGCCCACCAGCCGATACCCTGCATGGATTCACAGACGTTGTGGAAGAAAACGCACACGGATCAGACCAAGATGTAAAGTTAATCAGTTAATGAAGGTTAATTCCTCCTTAAAAACAAGAAAATACATCCTATTTAGAGCAAAATGCGGAAAAGAAATAACTGCTCATCACATGGACTGCTCTGTCTTAAGACAACGGATCCTCATCTTCCAAGAACCTTCGGTTCCCCGCTCTGTGTGGCTCCCGGGCTTCGTTCACAAACACTGTTCTGGTAGTCACAACGCGACACAGTTAGGACCGAAAGTGTAAAACGAGGACATAGCACCACATCCCCCTTTTGACATTTCTTCAAAGATTTTATTCATTTATTTGACAGAGAAAGAGAGAACACGCATGCAGGGGGAGCATGAGAGGGAGAAGAAGGATCCCCGCTGATCAGAGAGTTGGATGCGGGGCTTGATCCTAGGACCCTGGGATCACGACCTGAGCAGCTGCCCAACCGCCTGAGCCACCCAGGAGTCCTGGATACCAGTTACTTTAAAATAAGGCCAACAGACCATCAGCTTCGTTGGTTGGGGACTCGCTGTGCTCTTTCTGTGTGTGCTGTGTTCCTGAAACGAAATGGGTTCAGGGGCCGTGAGGCTTCCCCAGGCCCGAATCCCTCTTCTCCTGTGGCCCCAACTCTGCTTCCTGCCCTTTGTCACTGCATTTTGGGGGAAAGTCACCCAGGACTTTGGTGTCCAGATGTTTTTAGTTCCCTTCTGTAGTGCTGCATAAACATTCTTTCTGGCACATTCTGACAGCAAAGCTAAACCGAACCCAACCCAACCAACCAAGGACATGACAGGTGAAACCCGCTCTCCCTGGCTGTGCGGTGATGAGGCCTTCCTCAGTCGCTTGTTTTTAAGATAGGCACTGACTAATCCAGCCCGGCACTTGCTCTAGAGAGTATAAAATGGCAAAAGCAGTGAGTGTATGTGTGCTGAGCCCCTTAAACGCTGTCCTATGGACATGATGTGCCACTGAGCCAGACAGAGCAACTCTGGGAGCTTGCCATGCGACCGAAACCATAGAGTTGGGCCAGCTTTACTTTTAGTTTCTTTCCCATGGAATCCACGGGAAAGGCATGGGAAAGGCACCAGAAGCATAGCATTGCTCACCACGGAAGGGTGGGACACAACAGAAAGGTCCAGGCCTTCTTCAAATCACATGGACGTGTTTCCGAGAAAAGTGAGATCCCTCAGTCCTCAATCCATGTGCGCTCAGAAATAGGTCTTTATGCGGCTTTTTCTCTGAGTCCGCATACATGTAAGAGTAATGACTGGTGTCCCCACTGTGGAAATAAAGGAAGAATCTCCCACAGGTGAGCGGAGGCTATTTATTTGGAGTCTGCTACAGCGGGGGAATCAGCCACCATCACTTGCCTTTAGCAGAAGACTCAAAGGCAGCAAAGACAACGAAAAGCCTAGCATTGGCAGAGGGAAGGCTTCAGATACACCCTGATTCGAGGCTGCTGGCGTAGGCAGCTGCAGGCAGGCTCATCAGAGCAGGGCATCTCATAGGATCGCTTGGGGGTACATATTTGGCTTTTTCCTGTTGGTCCAAAGATGGGAGCAGCGTTAAAATTAGGGAAGCTGCCGGTTAATAATGAAGTCTTGGCTGTTTCGCATCAGTTGCTGCCGAGGTAAGTGACCTCCTAGGCTGTTGGTTAGAGTTCTATTTTTATTTATGGTCTGAGCTTTTGGTCTGTGTAGGGCATCTAAGACCAAAGGTAATTATTCATTCATGAGTTCCCTACTATCCTGAATAGGATCCCATTGTCTGTTTTGTATTGCAAACCATAGTTTCTCCCAGACTATTATTTTTCATATTGCGATTTTATGCTTTTTATGAAAGCAAATCTTTTTCTTTATGACTTTTTCTTTTTTCTTTTACTTTTTTAAAATTATCTTGACAACTTTTAAATGTGTAGCTTGCCTAAGAAGGACATCCTCTTTATAATATTACAACACATGTCTCCTAGTTTCCTTCTAAAGTAATTAGAATTTAAAAGATAGCTCTGTAATCCAGATAAACTTAATTGTTACCCACAGTGTGAAAAGAAACTACACCTTTCTTTCCTTTTCTAAATGGATAGTCATTTGGGATTATACATTCTTCCCCCACCGACTCAAAAACCTAGGTGCTTGCTTCTGGGTTCTGTTCTTTCAATCTGTATTTCTGCTGTAATGACTAGAACATCAGTTGACTTTGAGGGCAATAGCCTGTTCAGTTCAGTTTTAATTTCTTTCTTTAACTTGAGTCATTGAGAGAAGTACTTTTTTAGAATGCAATTTTCATAGGCTTTGCTCTGTTCACTGTTTTATTAAGTTATCGCTTCATAGGCATGAGAATGTGGTCTGTGTGATTTCTGTTTTTTTGATTACCAAAGATTATTTTGGTCCAGCTAAGTCAATTTTTGTGAATTTCTTACTTCACAATTATTTTGAAAATAATGTATATTCTCTATTTCTTGGATTAAATGTAGGTATTCATTCTTATTATGATAAACCTCCAATCCTCTATGACTTTATTGTCTTAAATATTTCTAAAAAATTTATCTTCAATTCTCAGTAAGATCTTGGCTTTGCTGATTTCCCCCCCTGACTATCTAACAGCTTTTGGCTTCTACTAAAGCAATGTGATTAGTTTTGTAAATATTCATGACTATTATGATGTCTTGGTGGATATTGGATCTAATATCTTAGATGCCTCTTTCCTAGTATTAGTAGGCAAATCCATAATGGGGAGGTAACTGGAAATCAAAGCAGAAAGTGATTAAATGTGAATTATTTTTATCTGGACACAAACTGGAGCTTATAGTCTCCTCAAGAGAAAACATCTCCATGATGAAGTCCTTTTCCTGAGAAGCAGCTGACCTCCTCCTAGGACCATACTGAATCAAAACAGCCACAATATGGCTATGAGCCCTTCCTGCCCTAATGTTTTTGTTTCCACACAGTCCATTGCCCATTTAATTGCTTAGTTTTAGACACTGAAGACCATTCATTAGAAAACCTTTGAGTCTGCTGGACTTTTTTGCCTTGGCAACATTCCTTTTATGCTCTTATTACTAAGTATTAATTTTGTAGGTCAGGCTCTCCAATCTTGAGTACCTTTTACTATGTACTTGTTGTACTATCCTTAGATAAAAATGTTGGGATAGGAAAGAAATGGCTACTTAGTGGCTATCAGATTTGTTTTTGAGTTGAGATTTCAATCATTCAGTGAAAGGATGCCTGTTTTCCTCCAGCCCCAAAGTCAATTTTGTAGCTCTCAAGTCTGGAAGTCCCCTCTTAATTCCAAAGAGCTATAATTTCTAGGTAAAATCAAGGGGTACAGAGTGCTCAAAGCTATACTAGGGATTGCGAGTGCCACAGCTGCACACATAAGATCATAAATGATCTTAATGGACAGTTTTGTTTTCTGGATTTTTTTTTTCAATAGGGGAAATCAGAAGCATAACTAATGCAATTCAATTTGTATAATGTTAGCAAGATTCATACATAAATGAAAACATTCTAAAAATCCATTTGTTTGTCAGACTATGTATCCCTGTTTTTTATCAAAACACATGGTAGCAGGGAGCCTGGGTGGCTCGGTTGGTTAAGAGTCAGACTCCTGGCTTTGGTTCCTGGTGATGATCTCAAGGCTGTGAGATCCATCCCAGCCTTGGGCTCCATGCTCTGCAGGGAGAGTGTTTGAGATTCTCCCTCTCCCTCTGCCTCTCGCCCCCTTCTGTTTCTTTCTCTAAAATAAATAGATCTTTAAAAAATATGGTAGCTCTAAAGTACTATAAACAGTAGTGAACACAAAAGAATCTGAGGAGTAATCCTTGAAGGATTAAAAATGCTTTAGGGAGAAAACACCCTCGCATAAAGACGATTAGAAAATACTAGAAGACGGTACAGAATTAACTGCTAATTTAAACAGAATTGTCTCTTTCTAGAAGTTCAGAGAAATTTTCTTTTCCTATAGATACACTTTGATTACCCCAGACAGAGTTTTATAGACAAGATGTCTCTCCCCATTCCTATCATTTAGAGCAGCCAGGGGATTTGAAGAGCTTGGGAACAGGTAACATTTCTTCTCTCTCTTAGGGCCTCAACCTCTTCCAATTAAGTGAAAGAAAAAGGCAAACTATGTGTACCGAGAGTCAACCATTTGCCAAGTACCTTTTATATGTTCTGCTTCTCTTTCTCTTCATCACAAACCTGCAATGTAAGTGCCTATTTTGCAGATGGTAAGACTTCAATTCAGATAAAGTCTCACGCTTGAATTACTGAGCTACCACAGGGTGTTATACTGAGTCAGGACTCGTGGTCTTTCAAAATCATTATCATGCCACTGGGACCTCTGCTTTGTAGCTGAGTCAGAGAGAAGTTGAGAGTAACCTGGGGACCCACTATTTGTGATTGGCATCTGAAGTTCGGGGGGGCAGTCTGCTGAGTGTGGGGACGGTGCTAACCCTAGGCAGTTAGTGTCAGAATTGCTTGGTGTGGATAACCACATAGCCCGTGTCAGAAGGGTTTAGTAGAGTAGAATAAACCCCAGGAATGTTCTTCCTCTCTGGCAACAATACATAACTCACACATTTTTAATAGAGGTAGTGATTCTAATGCTTACTCAGTTTTGACATATGAAGAGCTGCAGGATTCACATAACTGAATGACTATTAGGATCTGTCATATTTTCTTTTCTTTTTTCCTTTTTTAAAATTTTAAAGATTTTATTTATTTATTTGACACAGAGAGAGATAGCCAGAGTAGGAGGAAAGGCAGAGGGAGTGGGAGAGGGAGAAGCAGGCTTCCTGTGGAGCAGGGAGCCCAATGCGGGGCTCTATCCCTGGACCCTGGGATCACAACCTGAGCCAAAGGCAGTTGTTTAAAGACTGAGCCACCCAGGCACCCCTTTATCATGTTTTCTTAGTAAAACAATGTGGTGAAACACAGAAAACTATTACCCTGAGTTTCTAATGGATTGTTTAAAGTATATTCTACCCAGTGTTGGAGACACTAATGCATCGTAGTTAAGAAGATGGACACTGGAGCCATGAAAACTAGACTTTATGTTTTTCCAGCTATGTGACCTTGGGCACATGGTTAATCTAAGAGCCAGTTTTCCCACCTGTAAAATATGCAGAGTAATCACAAGTACGTGACAGAGATGTGAAGGGATGAAATATTATAATGTATGTTTTTTGTATACTCCGTGGCTTGTAGTGAATGCTAATAAATGTCAGCTATTATCGTAGCTGTTTTCAGTATTAAAAGTATGTTCTGATTACATTTAAAATGGAAATTTGGCAGATAAAGGATGGAAGCTCAAACCGAAATCTTGCCAGCATATTATTTTTTTGTTAATGATATTAACAGGACCAGAATGACTTTCTGTTCATCTAGACAGTGCACAACTGCTGTCGCTGTGAACTTGGCTGTTGTGGAACGCTAATAATCATCCCTAACAATGTCAGGGTCGTGCAAAGCGCCAGCTGGAGGAAATTTAATCAGGGATCCATCTTCCACGTTTTTATGTTACATTTTATGTATATTTAACATAACTGGTTTGCATGGAAACACCTTGCAACCATAGAATATTCATGAAGATGGTTTTCTATGCCTCTAGTGCTTTATTTCCTGGATTTATACATTCTCCCACTTCCACCTCCCTCCCCTGTGCACGTGTGAGTGCACGCGCGCACACACACACACTCTATTCAGACAATCATTTATTGGTTGTTGACTTATTGGTAATTGTGGAGTTCCATGGCTAGAAGATGACACTGATCATGAGTTTATCCATAAACAGAGAAGAGAAAGTGTTGTAGAAAACGAGCTGGAGGAGCAAAAGAGAGGAAAATGAAAAACACAAGTAGAAAATGCCAAACAGAAGAGAAAAATCATAATAAATAAAATTATAGAGACTATGGGGCCATAAGGAAAATGAGTGTTTGGTGTGAAAAATGAGTGTAGAAATGACTGAAGGACAAGTACTATTGGAGAATTTCTTAAGACTGTCACCAGCACTTACATTTTGTATTGTTACCCTTAGCTAGTTTCTTTAAGGAAAAGAAGGCTATTGTTAATCAACAGCATTAATAGAAAGTGCAAGTTGAGCTTGTAGTTAATGTTAAACATTTGCCCTAGCTCTGTGTGCTTACTTTGCTCAAGCACTGGCTTAATTTCGGTTTGTTGGCATCGGAACTTGAAAGAGGGTGACATATTGAGAAATAAGATGATTGTCAGGGTTTTCAGGTAAATAGAGGTTTCTGTGAGAAACAAAATGAGCGTCTTGGAAGGGAGGGGGTGACAGGATGCGTGAGTCTGGTGATGGGTATTGAGGGTACGTATTGCATGGAGAACTGGGTGTGGTGCATAAACAATGACTCTTGGCATACTGAAAAAATAAAATAAAATAAATTATTAAGATAAAAAAGAGAAAAAAAAGGATGTGTGCTGGTTAGAAGGTCCTGTGCCACCACTGAGACACAGTTTTCTCATCTGTAGGTAGAAATCATTTCATGAGTTGTTCTGTCATACCTGAATAATAAATGAGTGGTCAATGAGATGGAAATAAATTCCTCACATTTAATACTTTAAGGTAGCAAAGTTCAAATGCATTCCACAGCAAAATGCGGAGTACAAGGGGGGGCATCAATGAGAGTTTAGAGCAGTGGTCTCCAGATGGAGATTACGTTATCCACCCCTCAAACAACAGGCTCAGGTGAGTTCATGCATCTTGGATGCTGAGGGCTTGGACGCCCCACTAGGCTTCCATCACTCAAAGAGGACACAGAAAAATTGTCCTCTGGGGAGTGTGAGCAACCTAAAAACCTAAAGGCACTGACATCATAGTTTTCTGACAAATGACACACCCACATCACATGATAATGAGCTCAAAGTCCATAAGCTTCACACGCATGTTCAGATCTTCCAGCCAGAGAAGACCTTCAAGGCGGAAGATAAAAAGCAGAACAAACAGGGAATGAACAACTCGGCAGAGAAAGAAACAGGTGAGAAAAAAGACATCATCCAAAGCCTATTAATAAACATTTTAGAGAGTTAGTGCATTTGTGAATTGAGAACAAGATACTAGAAAGAAATCAGAAAACAAAAAACATTTTTTTGGAGATTTAAATATAGAAAAATGGAGAGTTGAAAACAAAGTTAGAGAAACAGCCCAGACAGTAGAACAAGAACAACAGAAAATGGGTGAGAGGAGATAAGAAATTTAGAAAACAGTCCAGAAAATCTATAATAATAAAAATTTAAGTATTCAATAATAGAATTTTAAAAAGAACAGCAACAGGGGTGCCTGGGTGGCTCACTTGGTTAAGCGACTGCCTTTGGCTCAGGTCATGATCCTGAAGTCCCAGGATCAAGCCCCACATCGAGCTCCCTGCTCCGCAGGAAGCCTGCTTCTCCCTCTCTCACTCCCTCTGCTTGTGTTCCCTCTCTAGCTGTGTCTCTCTCTGTTAAATAAATAAAATCTTAAAAAAAAAAAAAAAAGAACAGCAACAGAGCAAATGGAAGATAGAAAATCATCAAGAAAAGAACTGAAGGCATTTCCCCAGGACTAAAGGTCATGAATGTCCAAATTAAAATGGCTCCTAGGAGGCCCCAACAATGGATGAAAGTAGGTCTACGTAAGGCACATCAGTGTGAAATTTCAGAACTGGGTGCAGGGAAGATTCTCAAGGCGGCCAGATGGAAAAAACCAGTCATATACAAAGTGTTAAATATCATATCAACTCTGTAAGCGAGAGGAAGGGAGCATTTCTTCAAAACTCAGAAAGAATATCATTCCCTGTGTAGAATTTAATGCAGAGCCAAAATGTCAATCCAATGAGAGGAGAGAATATAATAGGATCAAACATGACAGACATCATCAACCCACTGAGGGAGCAGGAGAAAAACATGGGACACAGCAAACAGGAAATCCAACACAGAAGAGAGGGAAAAGGAACCTCTAGGACAGAGTGAGGAGGGATGCCAAGAAGGCTGTGCTATCCCCATCATGGAGAGTGAATGCACCACAGCTTTGGATGGAAAACTTGTAGCCAAGGCCAGCACAGCCTGCTTTACTCTGTTGCCAGCTTCCACCCACCCAAGGGAAGATATAGGTACCATGAAATTCATTGAAACCACTTATGAGATCCATGGTGGTATACTATATGTTGAGAACAAATGACGGCACAGTAAAATATTATGGTGCACACGGAAGATCAGATCATTTTTTAAAAAAATTGAAATCTTGGTAAGAGCCTGTGGTTCCTGAAGACAAGAATGAAGAAAGAAACACAATTCTGCTTGTGTTTAATAAGATTAAATCTTCTTTATATCTCATCATTCACTCTCTGTTTCTTTACTGAGGGTTGGATATGGTCCTAGGAATGTGTTGGTTGCCACTTTGATTTTGAAAAGATCATAATAATTATGCCTCATGGAATCAAGGAAGGTATCAAAGTCATGCCTGGCAAGAAATCTGGAAGGCTGGGAATCTCTCTCCAGGGTGGAGCAGTTGGGCAAGAACAGGGTCCTTAAACAAAGGACCAGGTCTATAGCTCAGTTTTGCTTTAAGGAATTCCCTGTTCTTTATATGGAGAACTATGCTAAAGGACATAGAATGTTTTCTTCACACTGGAAACTGAGGTGTTCAAGACCATTGTGATTTTCATTTTAATCCTGAGAGATTTCCAATTGCCATTCCTCACATGGACAACTCCAAAAGCATGCCCCTATGAGTTTTACAGTCTAGAGTCCTAGTGATTTTGTCACAGAAGTATGCAGTTATTGGATTGTTTTGCTATGCTTCCTTTTGTGTAGATTAATGCTACTAAGTATAACTATAGTCAGTTGTCCAGAATGTGTAAGTGGTTAGAATTAGGGAATGTCTTTGAGAGTTTCATTGGGGATGTATTGTTTTTTCTTCCTGCCTCAGCCCATCAGGAGGTCATGTCATGGAGCCATTAGCCACAGTGACTCCCGGTAAGTAGAACATGACTCTACACGCATGATGGTGGGTATTCTCTCTTCCTAATTGATTGTGATCCACGTGCTCCCTCAAACAATTTGAACAGTGCTGTCAAAATTATTCTTTTCAGTTTATTGAAGTATTCTCTCCTTGATTTTTGTGTTGAGATTTGACAGGTAAAATAATGATACCTAGTGGGAATTATTGAAATGAAGATTATCTTCTTTATTTTTGTGTATAGAAGTTAGTGATGAAGTTTGAAGATGATTTTTATTTGGTTAAAGAAAAAAATCGATTCAAGTTTATTTTTGCAGGACTAGGAGAGATCAGAAATGCTTCAGTTGCATTTTACCTGAATTATTTGCTTATGTAGAAGACTTGCATGGTCCCTATGACAAAGTGGTTTCTACGTTTATGTTTTATGTTCCAAATCCTGACATCAGATTTAAAAAATGTATTTCTTAGCTGATACCTTTTGTGGTTTATCCTCAAGAAAATAGTATTTGTCATGGGTGATTTTGTAGTGTCCTTGGTATATGTAGAAAACACAAGCTCTAATCCTGTTATTTAGCTGAAAATCAACAAGGACAAGACCCTTGTGATACTCTCAGACAGTAACTTTCACAAAACATATGAATTAAAAGATGTATAAAAATTTCCTTTTAAAGACATAAGAGATTTTAATACAGTCTGCTTTGCATTCACCCAGCAAAACTCCTATCTTAGGTATAACCAACTCTTTTTTCTTTTTTAAAGATTTTATTTATTTGACAGAGAGAAACACAGCCAGAGAGGGAACACAAGCAGGGGGAGTAAGAGAGGGAGAAGCAGGCTTCCCGCCGAGCAGCGAGCCTGATGTGGGGCTCGATCCGGGGTCTCCGGGATCATGACCTAAGCTGAAGGCAGTCGCTTAACCAACTGAGCCACCCAGGCGCCCCACATACAACCAACTCTTGCAGGCATCGTCTGATATTCCCAAAGATTCTGAACTTCGGTTTTGAATCTTATAACGTGAACGCAGTGGAAAATAACACTGTTGGTTATATAACTTACAGTCATAAACTTCAGGGGTGAAAAATAAATGCAACTTCATTTATTTTTTAATTCTGAATTTGGATAGAATACTTCTGTTTCCTCATTCTGCCAAATGGCAGAATTTTTTTTAACCAGTTACTTTTAGGTAATCTGTGTTACTTGCAGATTCAATCTCTGTCTCTTGGGTAAATAGATCTAAGGGCCTGGGGGTGGAGGCAGGGGTGGGGAGTGGCTTTGGGAGGGGCGAGTGTTTTTATACTCCTTCTGTGCAAAGTCACTTGAGCTTGTCACTCCGTCCAGTGAATGTCTGTGTGTCTGTATGTCTGTGTGTATATACTCAGAGAGCAAAATACCCTGCTTAATTATGACCCTATTACTTTGGATTACCACTTTGGATTGGATTATAAAGGATGATTTTATAAAATGTTGTATTTTGGAAAACGAATGTTGAGTCTAGTTTAAAGATCCCAGAATATGTAAAGTGATTGAAGAGATTTCAAGTTCCTGATCACTGAGAATTTCTAGGTTCATCATGGAAGGAAAAACACTGCTGAGGGAGTCTGGCTGGCCCATTCATGTTAAGATAAGATGATTAGAATACTCAGACCATCTATGTATGTATATATGAATATGAACCCACACATTAACAAATAATGGGGAATACATATTAATATAGCCATGGCTGATTTACATAGTACATTCATAGTATATGTAAATTTACATATTCATATATACACTATATTTCTATTATTTGAACTTTGAGCTTTTCTATTTTTATTATTTTTGGTTTTTAGGTTTTAGTTTTTTTAACTTTTACTTTTTACTTTTTATTTTTGAACTTAGCATTTTCATGTGTAACTCAATACATGCTTGAAATTATATAAGATTACATATGTGTATATATATCGTACACTCACACAAAGCAATTAATGCTATCCATTCCAACATTTCCCCCATGATTCAAGATATGTAGGTGAATATGTTTTTGGAATACCATTAGTCTAGAAGAAAACTTTGGTGAGACTCCTGTGAATAATCTTTTTGCTTCCCCATAGCTGTGCTGTGAAATCCATAAATGAAGTGTTAGCGTATTCCCACTTCTCATTCGCACTTGCCCATCGCACCCACTCGCCCAAGAAGCGTTCCTGATGGGAGCTGTGCCTACGTGCTGCTGCCTCCCCGGCCCCTCCGTCGTCCTTTCACATGGCCTCTCCTCAGGCCTTCAGGGTCCTCTCGGGGCCTATGGCCCAGCCCAAACACCAGTGCGTCTCATGCTTTTCTCTACTGTCTTGTGTGTGTGCCAGTGGATACAAAGAGATAAAAAAGAATGAGATCTGAAAAACACAACCCCACTGCAAGGATATATAGCTAATCGGCTACTGTGGAAGATTACCTGAGGAGCTGTAGCCTCATCTTCTACACTAAGCTTGGAATTCCAGGGGCTATGAGGAACCCCGAGGAACACCTCGGGCTTTGAGGTTTCCTCACCTGATTATATGCAAGAGAGGAGAAAGGGAACACTGTCAAAACTATCCGGCCTTAAAGGGACTTTTATTTATTTATTATTATTATTTTTAAAAGATTTATTTATTTATTTCTTTAACACAGAGAGAGAGAGATCACAGGCCGGCAGAGAGGCAGGCAGAGAGAGAGAGAGGAGAACGCAGGCTCCCCGCTGAGCAGAGAGCCCAACGTAGTCCTCTATCCCAGGACCCTGAGATCATGACCTGAGCCGAAGGCAGAGGCTTTAACCCACTGAGCCACCTAGGTGCCCACAAAAAGGGATTCTTGTTATTACTTGCATCTAGGGAAAACCTGAACACATTTATGACTTAAGATCTATTTGAATATGTATTTTCATTGTCAGTCATTTGTTTATTTAATGCAAAAATGTTCTGCCTTCATTAAAATTTTGAGCACTCATAGGACTTTAATAGCAGGAACAAGTTCAGTTAATAATCTCAAATATTTATACCTGTAATAAAGGCCAATGGTTTTGCTTAATCAGAGAATTATCTGACCTTCAGAGAATTATCTGATCAAAGGAATATAAACTGAACACTGATTTATGAATTTTCTAACTACTTTTCCTTGATATGGTCACTGATCACTGTTTTGTCTTTGGCCACAACACATATTTAAGAAACATTGTTTATACCTTTATTAGAGGCCACAGGGGCAAATATTAATGAAGCCTGGTTGAAATGTGAGCTATTTGGAAGGCAAATAAATGATTTTTTTCCCCTTTCTCACTGCAGCTAATGACCTACTTAAGATTGTGCCACTTATACAAGACATTTTTTTAAATTAAGTTTTGATATTAGAAGTAAAAGTGGGTTGAAATTCATGAATTGACTAATTAGGCTCATAAGCCTATGCACAGCTGAAGCATATTGCCAATGTGATGAAGTTCAGATAATTATAGCATTATTTAAATAAGTTCAACATAGGGGCTTTTCATTAGTGAGAATTATTATGTTAAGAGGCCCCTTACAATCATAACCTTAAAAATATTGCCATGTATACTATTTGCCACGAATATTTTTCACTTACAATCTGTGTATATAGTCATTACTATCAAGATTATGTGTTAAGTGCTCCTCTGGGCTAGGCTATTTAGGCTAGTTCTGCTGAGGAGTGAGGTGTCTCTTTTCTTGTATATGAGAACCTTGAGAAAGCTCTCAGGTTGAAATATATCTCCCTCTTTGCCTACAGTTCCATCTCTGATATAGGTTCATTCCTCCCATTCTGATTTCCTTCAATATAATCCTGATTAAAGCATAATATTCCGAGAAAGCAATATGTTAAGACATTAATATTCATTAACATCATTGTATTAATCACAACTCCCACCTAACTGACAGCTAGTTTAGAGCAGAGTGCCTCTGAAATTAGTAAGTTTTGTTTTTTAGATTTTTATTTATTTATTTATTTGAGAGTGAGAGAGAGTGAGCAGTGGGAGGGACAGAGGAAGAGGGAGCGAGAGAATTCTAGGCAGACTCCATGCTGAGTGCAGAGCCCGAGGCAGGGCTCCATCCCAGGATCCTGAGATCATGATCCCAACGGAAATCAAAAGTCAAGATACTTACTGACAGAGCCACCCAGGTGCTCCTGAAATTGTTAAGTCCTAATGCGGAGAAATACAGAAAACTCTTTCATAAGTCAGCATGTGAGCTAACAATACAAAAGGTCAACCCTGAAGACAGTGTCCAGGGACAGCCTTGAGCAACAAAATAAATTGAACTCAGTTCCTATGTCACCTTAAATTGCGATCTAAAATATATAATTTGTGCACAGACAGACACATTAAGAATTCAACAGTTCCACTAAATAAATAAATATTCACACTGTGTCATGAAAAAGGTGATATAATCTATCAGATTTGGTAGACATTTACTTATTCTAGTAGGTAAACTAAGAATCATGAGAACACATATTCAGGGTAAGTAGATTTGGAAGATACCCCCACATTTTTTCAGTGGTAGCTAGCAAGATTTTAGGGTATGTATATGGTTGGAAAAGCTATATATTTGAAGAGAGAAGACAGAAGTCTGGTTGGCCTAAGAAAGATGAAAGAAGAGCTTGCATTATGAGAGGCAGAAAATCAGCTTATATTGAAACCAAAGAAAGAGCTGCATGTTCAAAACTGGGTTGCTCCTGAAAGGCATCAAACAAACTAAATTTATTTTTCATTTCAATTTCTAGATGAGAGGAGTGTTCCAGGATTGTACCTCTTGATCGGATTTTTCTGAATCATGTTTATACCTTGCTTTTCCTGCAGCAAAATTTCCCATGCCTTTATTAGTCACCAATGCAGAGGGAGAAAAAGACAGGTGTTACAAACTCATCCAAATTTTCAAAGTTCTTTCCTCAGTTATTGGTATTGTGGACTAGCATAATCTTCAGTGAATTTTCAGGGAAAAAAAAAAAAGGATCTAACAGGTGAACTGCCTTCCGGGAAGTGAATTAGGTACAACCATTTAATCTACTATGGGAGGACCCAAAATATTGGGACAGGAGATCTAGTGTATGTGGAGTGAAGGGTACTTGGGGTTTTCTTCCACCTGAAATCACCTAAGTATTTTTCCAATAAATGCTGAGGAATGCTACCTGATAACCAACGTTTACTCTAACTTGGTAATTCTGAGATTTTTCCTCCTGGAATGGAAATAGTCTAGAGTTTCTATTTCTTTGGTGTTGCTAAAGTTTTAGTGGCCCTGAGAGATATAGATAGGCACTCATTTGTATGAACTTCTAGCTGAAGTAGTGTGATTTCTTAAAAGGGTATGTAGATTGAGAGACAGGACAATGGGGGGGCGGTGTTGTGGGGGATAGGGAGGGAAAAAAATGAAACAAGATGGGATGGGGAGGGAGATAAACTATTAAGAGACTCAATCTCAGGAAACAAACTGAGGGTTGCTGGGGGGGTGGAGGGGAGGGATAGGGTGGCTGGGTTATGGAAAAAATAAAAATTAATAAAAAAGTTTTAAAAAAAAGAGTATGTAGATTAGAAAGTAAAAGATTTTGTCTTAGGCTTTGCATTAGCTTTCCTAGAGATCTTGGTATTCATTTGGAAAGAATGTATTCATGGTGATCAGAGGATAGTAACAAGCAGGAAACTTTCTGAACTGGCATTGAGCCCATTTCTCCCCTGGGCACCAGATAAACTCACACCGCAAGTTATCAGCAGAGTTCACTGTGGCTAAACAGGCCTCGCTGAAACCCACAAGCACCATGCAACTCTGGAGAAATCTCTTCATCTGGAGGTTTTTCATAGGTTTAGAGGGAAGTAGCTTTATTTGAATTATTCTGAAAACACTCTTCAACTCTAAGGTTAGTAAAGGCACATAAACAACCTTGAGATTTCTTTCTTTGTCTGGATTTGTTTTCTCTCTGTCATGTAGAATGATAATGGGATGAAGCTGTTGCTTCCATTATCAATCGTGGCTCGTATCCCATCTTTTCAGTTCTGATGCTAATCACGGCGAGGCCCCAGCAAGTCTCTTGAAGCACTGCTGAGCAATCCATGTTCAACTGTGACCCAAATTCTAAAAGTAAAAAGCAAAGGTAACATTTCCAAATAACTTACCAAGAAGTGCTTGCACTGTGGTACCGTCCAATTCGAACATCTCCTAAGGACGTAACCTTTCAGTTCCCTATATCCCTGTTCTTCCTCTCTCCTTCCTTGTCTTGTTTTGCACATTCCTGCGATCCTTACCATTTATACTCATTGCTGATATTGGAAACATCTGAGTTTCATGTACTTTGTTGAGGAAAATATGGTTGTTGCTTCAAAGCGCTTGCAGATGAATTTAAATGGTGGTAGAGGGCCTCTGGCCTGGGAGTCAGATTTGGCCCATCTCTGTGTCTGGCTGGTGAGCTGTGGATGGTTTTACAATTTTAAATGACTGGAGGAGAAATAAAATGAAAAATAGTATTTTGTGGCACATGAAAAATTATAGGTAAGCCAAGTTTCAGTCTACAAATAGTGTAATTGGAACACAGACGCATTCATTTGCATATGTGTTAGCTATGGCTGCCTTCCTATTCCAAAAGAGTTCCCTAGTAAATACCAAGATGGTCTCTCCCACAAAGCCAAAAATATTTCCTCTCTGGCCGTTTAGGAGAAGTTTGCTGACCCCTGAGTTATAATATAAAATAGTGAGTTCTAAAATACAGACACAAAGAAAGTGATACCCTGAGGGGAAATGAGTTCACTGTCTTGGGGAGGTTACATTTTCCATCACAGATTATTAGTACTTAATATTTTTGAAGACATCTCATATTTGTGGACTTTTTTTTTCCATCAGTGGTATTTAACCATCACAACCAAATACAAGCTAAGGTGGCTATACAATTAGAGTGAGTCAGAAGGAAGTGGCTTTTGCCACCGAGAATAAGAAAACTGATACGTTCGCTTTATATCCAAAAATGAGGGTTGCTAACAGAATTGGAGAAGAATTTTCCACTGTCACTTGTAGAGCCTTGGCAGTTCAGTGACTGAAGAAGACTCTGGGCCTCAGGGTTTTCATCTGAAAGATTGATGGTCAGAGAGGCAGTGCTTCCCATGGATCACCCCCATAGCTGACTTCTAAACCCCCAGCCTCTTCCTCTCTACCTACTTAGCCATTTTGCACTCAGCTGCACTTCACCTTTGATCCGAGGACACTTAACGGTGCATAAACCCATTGCCGGTTGTTTTTGGTTGATAGGTCTTAATCACCATTTAGCTGGGTACATGCTTTCAGATGGAAATTTTCAATGCTTCGCTGCTCCGTGAAGTTTCTGAAAGGCCTCTCTACCGTTACTGTTTCAAAGAAGTGGAAAAAGAGAGAAAGGGAAGAAAGGACCGGTTTTCAAGAATGATTATCCTGATCCCTCATTATTGCCTTATACACTAAGCCTTTTAAAAGGCATACTCAGCTGTTTAATGTTCCCAGGAGTTAAATAAAGCACGAGAACACGTTCCTGGATAGCATACGGGGAAGGTTTGCACATCCATCCCCATTTCATATCGGGGAAAACCGAGGCTCGGAAACATTAGTGAATTGCCCAAGTGTATGGAATTTGGGAACTGGGAGAATTGAAATTTGTATTATTGAGTGGAAATTTGGGGCTGCTTCTGCATCACAGCTACTTTGCTCTTGGAGAATATAATGAAAGCTACGTGTCTAGATTGAGCTGTCTCTGTTGGACACGGATAACGATATGAAGTCAGCACACTCTATCCCTGCAAGGATGTTGCCCTTTGATGCATGATCTGACCTGTGTTGACCAACCCAGGGCTCCTGGGAAGATCTAGAAGCCTCCACCTGACAGCTTCAGCTCTTTAGGTCTGGAGAGCTCCGGATTGCCATCAAGGGCTGAGTGATAACTTTGTTTTAAAAGCAAGAGAGAGGCAGATGGCTCTCAGAAGAATGAAGACAAAGCCTTGCCAGGTGGGGACCTCTACGGAATGTGGGGCAGACTGACCAGACATACTGTGTGGGGGAAAAGTACCGTCAGGGGGAAACCAGTCCTAAATCAGAAGCGGCAGGTCACCTCATGGAACCCAAATTCTGGAATTAAAATCGGATGGGAAAGCATAACATAAGCCCAAATATTTATGGAGGGCCTCTATATGCCTTAGACCAAACTTGACTTTCTGGAGGATATAAGGCTCCTCATGGAGGTTCACGTGTAATGAGGGAGATAGGACATAGAGTCTGTAAAAGTTTGTCCTTTAAATAAAATTGTGCCCATGGTAAAGGATCTGAACTTGGGTAATTCTGCCAAAAACTGTAGTTTAAAACTGACTGATCTGTGATTGCACAATAGTAACTATTAGCTCAGGAACTGAAATGAGGAATTTTCCATCCATATCAAGAACAGCAGAGAGGATAATCAAATGATCTCCAGAGGCCACTTGCCCTCATTTGAATCTCTCATTCATTGCCTTCTACCTGTGTGATATCGGGCAAGTCATATAAGCAGTCTGTGTCTCAGCTGCAAAATTACGACAACAATACCTAGTTTGTGAGGATTAAATAAATTATTCCATGTGAAGCATCTCTAAGGTGTCCGGCACATAGTGAAAATTTGATCAAAAATAACTGTGACCTATACATTAATGGCTCAGAGTAGACCTCAATATTTCTTTAAGGTTTCCATTCCAACTTGAGCGTAGGCAGTAGGTTTTAAAATTATACTTGCATTTGAATTTGCTGGCTTTAAGCTGAAATGAAAAATTATAATGTACTTTATCATGGGAAGATGTGCTATTATCATTGGTGCAATCAGAAGACAAAAGATGAAAGTAATATTTGTGATTATGTAATAGCTTGTACTTATGTAATAGCCTATATTTCCATGTGCCAGGAATGAGTTCTTTTATATGAACTTAATTCACTTAATCTTTACAACAACCCTCGGAGATAGGTAGGTATTATTATTATCCCCATTTTACATATGTAAGAATACAGGCACAGGGAAAATGAGAGAGAAGAAGGACAATGCAATGATTTGAATTGTTTTATGACTTATGTTGACGTTAACTATGAAGTTCTGCCCTTCCATTAGACTCATTCTTTTATATGTTTATAATCTATTAGTGTAATATTTTAAGTGAAGTTTTATCTATGAATTATTTATATAAAGATTTTACTGATTGTGTATTTTATGGAAGGCCATTTGGGGACAGGGCCTAGCTAATTGAGGAATGGATGACAGTAGATGAGCAGTTTCTGGAGATGATTAAGAGATAGTCGGAGAATTGGAAAAGCCAACACACATGACAATTGCTGACAGTAGAAATAATCTTGATATTACATTGCGGTGCAATATGATCAGACTTCCAAAATGTTGAAGATGCTAGAGTATAGGTCCTTAGTTGTTTTATGGGGGAATCCTAATGGCAAAAACTCATCTAGCAAAGCGTCATGAGAAATTTTCCACTGAAAATACTGATGAAAGCATCATGATTTCTAATTACTCTCTGAAATGACTCTTTATATTTAAGTCTTCACAGAATATGCTTCTGCTTGAAATCCACTGAATTTATTTTCATTTTATAAATAGTAGCCTTTGAAAGGAATGTAGCTAGTGCTGTTAGCAGGCACTAAGTTTGAACTGAACCAATTACTCAAATCATGATGGATTTGAATTAGTTTTCTTTGCATTTATGAAAACATGCTTGTAGAACTGAATGTTTCTTTCCCATCACTTATGAAAATATGTTTGTAGAACTGAATTTTTTCTTTCCCATCATTCATCAGTAAGAAGATAGCTCAAGTATTGTAGAATACCAGTATAATTCCCTATGATTTGTTTACAGGCAACATTGAACTATTCTGATACTCAAATGGATTATGGGAAATACTTCCAGGTATTCGATGTTTACGGTGGTCAAGGCAGGACTGTGTACAGACATCATTATTGTGCATCATCCACAACAGGCAAAGGCAATCTTGCAGATTTGATTTTTCCTGCTATCCATCCAAGAACACTCAAGAAATCTCTCTCATCCTCCAGATGAAAATTTCCTTCTAATTTTCCTCCTGAAATACAGGTAGAACCATTCTTCCCTGGAAAGGTGGAGCTCTTAAAAGGCTCAGACTCCCTCTACATCTCCTGATAGAGATGGTGAGTGCTCTGGGAAGCTCATCCAAGCATGGGAAGACAGTGGTGATATTTTTCTTGTGTGCATAAGATAGACCTAGAATCATAACATTTTAGGTCTAGTTATAACCTCTTTAATTGCTGAGCAAATCAGGACCCAAGGACTAGCTAGCTTAGGATTACTGTCCCACAGCCACTGTAAACATGCAGATCTCAGGCTTCTGTGCATTGCTTTACCTCCCACAGGTCCCAAGCCAAAGGACCCACAAGTCTTCCAGTAACTTTCAATCATCTTTTCACAGTGGTAGATTGCACTGCTCTGAATGAGTTATTATGTCCAGAATTGCATAAGATTCCCTCCAAACTGCAGCTTGCTTGCATTCTGGTTATAATATGTAGCCAGTGACTCAAAAATTTTCCCTGAAATAAAAGAACTAATATTCTTAAACCAGCAGAACACTGATTGCCTTATTTGTTGATACCTCCTGCAGTAAAACGTCCCTGAGATGAAATATGTCTTTTGGTTCCAAGCTAATTAGAGTACAGTTCTGAGAAATGTTTTTTCTTTTTTTAAGATTTTATTCATTTATTTGAAAGAGAGAGCGAGCGAGCACATGCATGAGCAGGAGGGAGTAGCAGAGGGAGAGGGAGAAGCAGGCTTCCCACTGAGCAGGGAGAGTGATGCCGGGCTCCACCCTGGGACCCCAGGATCATGACCTGAGCCAAAGGCAGACGCCTAACTGACTGAGCCACACAAGTGCCTAGAGAAATGGTTTTATAATACTAAACACCAATATGAAATATAGTGATGGAAATGTCTTCTTTAAATCAAATGGTAAGTTCTGTGGACTTACGAGTTAGACAATCTATTCCCCCATCCAACCCCTGACCCAAGGCTATGTTCAGTGGGAGCCACCTATAATGAAATATTTGAACGCAAGAGCAAATTCAGCTATCTCAGTGTAAGAGGCGGGGACAGGGAGCAAAAGGCAACCAAACTCAGCTGTCCGGTAGCTGGGTTAGTGGTCTCGCCACACAGAGGCCTCTTCAAACCCCTATTTGTCTCAAACCTCTTAAACCTCCACAGGAAGGTGAATGCGCCGGTCACTATGGAGAACACTGACAGTAGGTGAGGGTGTTTTGTTTTGTTTTGTTTCCGTTGCTCTGAGGAGTTTCTGTTTCTGCACTCAGGAAGACATCAGGCTTATGTTCTCCTCCGAGGACAGAGAAGTGGCAGAACCCTTAAACAGTGTTTATGCCTTATGGAGTCTCTAGTAGTCTACATTAATGCTTCCATCTTATTAGAAATGTTGCTTTTTTTAAAGATTTTATTTATTTATTTGACAGAGAGAAACACAGCTAGAGAGGGCACACAAGCTGGGAGAGTGAGAGAGGGAGAAGCAGGCTTGCCGCTGAGCAGGGAGCCCAATGTGGGGCTCAATCCCAGGACCCCGGGATCATGACCTGAGCCAAAGGCAGATGCTTAATGACTGAGCCACCCAGGTGCCCCTGTTGCTGCTATTTTAAAGTTCTGATTCTACGTGCATCCAAGGAGAGGGGTGGCAAGGTCAGGGCAGTTACAAGGATTTCACAGGGGTGTGCAGTTAGGAAAAAAACAACAGAACAATAAAAGATGGCAGAGGAGAACAAGGAAGACAAAAATAAGCTCTGATTAACAAAAAAGTTATTTTTGAAACATTGCAGAGGAGTCAAAATCATGATCATTTCCTCTAGGGATCTCAAACCCAAGAAATGGCTGTTTGCCCTATTGTGGAGATCCGGCTCACTGCCTTCTACCCACCTCCCGGTCACATCCATGCCATGATCTTTCCTTCCTTCTGCTGGCACAAGACATTTCTGCAAACCAGAGGGTCAACGCTCAAACTCCAGATTGGATGCAGTCTCTTATAAGTCCGATCCACTTACCCTGCCCACTAAGAAATGAATGTTTTTCTGGAGTCCCCTATCAAACTTCGAGTTCTTTAGAGACACTGCCATGTCCATGTATCTGAGGCTGTACAAAAGAGAGGTAGGCAAAAATACTTGAAATACAATCTTTGTGTTCTTGAGCAAATCACTTCATCTCCCCAAACTCTCTCTGTGTACCTCTAAAATTGTGATAAGGATATGATGTGTCTTGGGATGGTATGGCCCCTGTGAGGTGCTCAGTGTGATACTTGACCCATTAGGGATGGCGTCACGGTATGGGAGGCGATCTCGAAATGTCAGGCTGTGACGTTGCCCACGCCCCAAAGAGCCAAAGACTTTTGGGACTGCACTGGAAGGGCAGCCTGCTAACTGGGTGTCTCTTTGGGCCAAGCTAGAAAGGAGACAGGACCTACGTTAAAAGAGGACCCAAGAGATCAGAGGCTAAAGAAACCAAATGAACCAGGCAACAAATTCTAAGCTGAGACTAGAAGCAAAGGAGAAGCAAGAAGGTCGAAGCAGGATGTCCAGCTGAGGTCAGGGGGCCTGGGGCAACGACTCACCAGATGGGAGACAATGTCGGATGAGGCTTAAGGATGCTGAGAAGAGTGACATTTGTGTGCCAGACAGAGGCGATCGTGGACACATGATCTCTGGGAAGTCACTATGTAAAGGGTAAAAAAAACTCTAGTTAAATGTAATAGTAGATGAGGTCACTGTTTGACAGAGTTCCATGTTCCTCCCTAGGGAAGAATTATACTCCTAAGCCTATTAAATTCAGACATGGCCATGAGATTTGCTTTGTCCAATTTAAGCCACCTTGTAGAGGCCATAAGAACCAGGGCATGCTTTGCCATTCTCTCTCTTCCCTCCACCTACATAGCTGGTAGAGGCTGTCCCCTTTGGGTTTGGGAATGAGGAAAATGATCACTTTGAAAAAGACTCCTCAAGTGACCCTTAATGAACATGTAACAAAAAATAAATTTTGTTATTTTTTGCCGCTGAAAATGTGGCGAAATTAAAAAAAATGTTGTCTTTGAATCATAGCATTATCTGGCCCATCTTGACTGATACAAATGCAGATTATTGGTTGGAAGCTAGTAATTAACGGTTATGCTTGGTTAGACTTATTTTAATATGGCAGGCAAAGTATGACAATGATGTTGCAAGGAAAAACAAGTAGGAAACAATACAACTGTAATGTTTGTTTAGGACAATTTGTAACAGAGAATAAAATACGTGGGTAAATTTGTTATTTCTGCTGATATCATAGCCAGTCAAAATAAGGTAATAAATTAATTAATAGGAGGCCCAGCTTTCCTAATTCTCAAGTATCTTATAGTCTAATCAGGAAGTGAGAGCAAATTCACACACACACACACACACACACACATAGAACTTTCACTAGATAAAAACAGGTGAAAGGGTACAATTCTTGGCCATTGTTAAGAGTTCAAAGTCTAGGGAGACCAAAGGTATACAAGATTGCAGAGTTTTGTTATTGTGACGGTATTGTTATTCTAATTGTTCAAATTAATATTTAGCTGTTGCTTTTGTGGTGTTAGATATTAAGAAGATATAAAAAGAGTAGTTGTTGACTGGAGTTCCAAAAATAAGTTCCATTCCTCTTCTTTGTCATATTTAGTTTCGGGAGCCAAGTAGCTTTTGAATGGACCGTACATGATGGGAAAAGGGTAATTTGTTGTTGGATGTAAACAGATGGCTTAGGAAAAGTTGTGGTTCTGGAACAATGGGACTAGAGAAGGAGAAAGATTTGGAGGGAAAAAAAAAGATATAAGGAGATATAATCAGGTAGACAGAGAAGGCATGGACTCCATCTCTAGACGGAAATGAAGACAGAGCTCCAGGAGTCAGCAAGAGCTCATCTCCAATCATAGAGGTTAATTTTTAAAGGCAGGACCAGGGAAGGGATGACTATTTTTTTTTTTAAAGATTTTATTTATTTGACAGAGAGAAACATAGCCAGAGAGGGAACACAAGCAGGGGGAGTGAGAGAGGGAGAAGCAGGCTTCCCGCTGAGCAGGGAGCCCGATGCGGGGCTCGATCCCGGGTCTCCGGGATCATGACCCGAGCCGAAGGCAGTCGCTCAACCAACTGAGCCACCCAGACGCCCCGTGGGATGACTATTAATGATCCATGGCTCATTCTCCCCTCCTGACTTGGTAGAGAAATGTGGGCATGTGCAGGGAATGAGAGCGATTTTTCTTCATCCTTTCCTCATTTGCAAACACAGCTTTTCTCGACTTATACATTAGTAATCCATAGTCCACTGAATATCATATTGGCATTTGACCCGAGCCCCTGACTATATTCATGATACACAATACTGATCACAGGGCTATTGGCAATGCTAAATGTTCATTTTTCTCACTTGTCCATATCCATTTCTGAATTAAGAGAGATGTTGAGAACAAGAGCAAGGACCCTTCCTAAAAGTCATGCTAAGGGGCGTTCTCATGAGGATAAAAGCAGATGGAAGTGAGACTTAGTTAATGTCCTCTCCGCCTCAGATTATTTCAAAGGTGCTATTCCTGAACATTTCAAATGGAGAGTTGCCTTTTTCACAAGCTCTTTGAAATTTTTCCTGAATTAATATTCAATCCTACTAATTACCCACACAGTCTTTCCACCTCGGTCTTAGTAATATACATTGAACCTCTTGTCATTGCATTTGTTTAGATTTCATTCCTGCAAAATGAAGTTTATAAGAGACAAGTTTTTTTTTAAGATTAAATATGGTGTCTAGTAGTTCAGCCAAGCAACCATTCTAAAAAGATCTTGTTTTTCAAAATGTGAACAAGTACATCCAACCTTTTTTAGTTGGGAATGGGAAAATTCATTATTAATATATAGTAACAGTGATACTCTGCTACCACTAATGACATATAATCTCCTTCATAACTTTCTTGAAACATTTTTGAAATTTAATGGGGTATAAATATATGCACTTTAATGAATGAACAAAGAATAGCGGTCAGGTAAATAAATATACAACACATATTAAACTAGATTACATCTGAATGATAGGGGGAAACCAGGGTAATAGTTCAGATTTTATTGCATTGCCTGTGATTATAAGAAATCACATTTTAAATATATACAAGGGCCTTGAAGAACTCCTAGAAGGATTAGCTTTACTTCTGAGCAGAGTAGACCACAGCCCTCAAGGGGAGTTTCAAGGTATTCAAGGCAGCCCCTTGTCCTCAAAGAATTATCCACTCATTTGCTGCTGGCCACTAAGATGCCATCATGAGGCTCATGAGGTTTCAAGCAACGGTTTTATTTCTTTTTTAATGGTTTGCCCATACTACTCTGACACTTTTTGCCAAGTGAAACTGCACGTAGTTAAATGATAGGAACAATGCGCACAGGGTTAAACAGTCAAATCACTTGGAGAGCAATCGGTAAGTAGTGCTCCCCTGCGTGACCCTTACCTCTCAGGTCTCACCCCAGGCAGAACCAGATTTTAACAGTTGCTCTTTAGTTCTCTGGTAATTTTCTCATTAACAAATTGACCCCATGCTTGTCTACTTTGTTAATGCTGACACTTTCTATTCCTATCCTGCTGTCCTAGATGACAGTCTGGCTCAATCCTCACTGCTGTCTCTCTGGGTAATAACATCAGGATTCCGGGTGCATGAGGGCTGGACAGCCCCAGAAGGCAGTGGGAAAAGTCCCTTATCCCCAGCCCTCACACCTCTTCTTATCTGTGGCTCCAGGTCTCCTGTCTGACCTCAGTGTCCCCTGCCAGGCAGACACCCAGTCCCAGCTGCAGCCTCGCTCTCCACGGGGTCTGAGTGCGGCCACCAGTCAGCCCTCCTCCATTCATTTCCTGTCCCAGAAATAGATCAAGCTCCTCTCTGCCTCTCCTTCCACTCTGCTGTCTTCATCACTATAGGCTTTTACTCTGGTCACTGTTCACTATCACTTTATTGGAGATAAGAAGGGGAGGAAGAGAAGAGAAGACGCTTGTATTCTGAATGAAATTTCAGGCAGATGTTCTCTAAGGAGGGTACGGTGTGTGCATATTTCTAATGATGGGTCCATGGATTTAATCCAAGAAGTTTGGAATACCTCTGAGTTTAAGCTTAAGGCTCTTCCCTCAAGGACTTAAAATGCCGAATCCTGTGGCGAGCATAGCTGTGTAATCACTATGTTGTGGCGCTGAAACTAATGTTAACATTGTCTGTCAACTATATTTCAATTACAAATAAATAAAATAAAATAAAATAAAATAAAATAAAACGAAACAAAACAAAACAAAACAAAACAAAACAAAATAAAATAAAATAAAATAAAATAAAATAAAATGCCTAATCTGGCCAGTCAGGAAGGGAAAAAAGACTCTTAACTTTATCATTTTCCAGAAGTAGGCTTCATTTGCCCCACGTCAGTCATTAATCATACAAGTTTCTTATTCAAAATACAGATTCTTGGCTTTACTGAATTGAAAAATGTGAGCCAGGGCCCCTCAAATCTGCAAGTTTAACAAGCTGATGAGGTAACTTAATATCACATGTAATAGAAATACAGATAATGGAGACTATTCACATGTTATATATAAATATATAATAGATATTACTTGCAGGCAAAATTATAGACAGTAGGCTGCTATCAAAGTTTGAAGAGCAGACTTGGAAGAGAAAGATGTAGTCTTAATGTCTGCCTTTCTTTTTAAAAGATATAATTAACTAATTAATTATGGAATTTAGAGAGCGTGAAAAGGGAGAGGGCAGAGGAGGAGGGAGAGAGAATCATAAGCAGACTCCCCTCTAAGCATGGAGCCAGACATGGGGTTTAATCTCATGACCCTGAGATCATGACCTGAGCCAAAATCTACAGTCTAATGCTTCACTCACCGAGCCAACGAGGTGCTCTGGTGTCTGACATTTAAAATAATATTCTATCTGACCAGAACTTTTGATTGATCCTGCTGGAATATTGGAATATATGTAAAGTTAGATGATTTTTCAAGCAGCAGTTGATTACATCATTCATAAGATGTATCATTGAGGAAGCTGAATTTGTGCCTAATGACCATAGGTCATAACTTCTACTTATGACCATTTTTTTTCTCATTCTTTGGTCTCCTTTCCATCATTTTTATAAGTTGAAATATCAGAAGTTGAGATTGGTTTTTCGTACGTTTTTTTTAACCAGCATTTTTTAAACTGCATTGTATGATTAGTTTTCTCCTCTGGGTGCTTTCAAATTGATTTTCAGTGGTGAGATTTAAGTTCCAGAATTCTGTCAGGTACAAAAGACAGGCTAACAGGTCAGTAATCCTCAGGCTGATTCAATTTCATTTTCCAAATCATCTTAATCTGCTCCACTCAAAGTGTCCATGCAGTCCAGCTCCCTTCTAAAGAAGAGCTATTGAACAGAAAGAACAGTGCTGAAATGAGAGCATAAAAATGGAGAGGGATGGTATGTCGAAAACTCTAATCAGCACTTTAGATGACATTTTAAAGGCATTAAGTTTCTCAAAGTCATTAAGAAAACTTATTATTGTACAAGGAATATAAAAAGAATAAATTCACCCACCAGGCTGTTAAGTTCCTGCTATGAATTTCTTTGGAACAGTGAAGAATCCACAGTAATGTTCTAATACTTTCATGCTGTCATTAGACTGAATATCTGAAAGTTTGCAAATATTGTCTCTAAATAGAACAGGGTTGGACATGAGCTTTTTCATGATGCATTTCCTTCCTTGATGCTTTATTGTTTTTGACTTAAAAGGAAAAAAATGAACAAACTTGTTTATTTTATGGGGCGAGCCTTGTTACTCGCAAATATTACATTCTATTGGTGTTTTTCCTTCCTTCCAAAAGCATTTCCACTGACTTGCAGTGTTGTTTCTTGTTTTATTTCAAATACTACTCTGTTCCAGATTCATCAGCTACTAATTGAGCATTCAACATACCACAGATGTGATGTGTCCAGAAACACATTCAAGAAAAAAAAATCAAACCACAAGACTGCTAATTTGCACTTGGACCTTAACCTGCTCGCTTTTAATAATACTTGAATATAGATCCTAATTTATGGGCTCGGTGTGAATATTATTAAACCTTCCCTACTGTTCGCTTGTGCTTTGAATGTTCATTGACCTGTGGCAAATCAGAGGGATATTAGAACTAGAGTTCATTTTGATTTAAAAAAAAACAACCAATTTTATATTACATGATATGTCGATCTATTTTTTTAAATGAAGAAGGCAGAAACCTAGAAATGACACATAAACTTACTTTCACTGCTTTTTCATGAATCTAAAATGGGGACGCATTAATATGTATCCTAGCCTGCCTACCTTTCCACCCTGAATTTCACAGTTGCTGGTGGTTACATGGGTTAAACTTGGTTTAAGCCTCTAAGGGGTGAATGAGAGACTATGGAGGGAGAGGAACCAAAGGGGAACCAGGGGAGAGGGAGGGTAGATCAAGACAAAGAGGGCTGAGATAACAGTTCTACCACTTCACCTTACTCCCTGTGTCCTTTTATCTAGCACTTCCCTAAAGACAGTGGTCAGCTATGTCCTAGTGTTGCTACAAAGAGCGAGGAAGATCAATACCGCAAGTTTCTGTTTTTTGTTTTTGTTTTTGTTTTTTTTCTTGAGACAATGAGAAGCCACAGATGACCTTGTGATATCAAGTCCTGTAGAGAAATGAGGACATAATTCAGATGTCTGCTGACTGAGCGGTGAGGGGGAGGTGAGGGCATGGAAAGCAGTGGAGGTGGGGTTCAGGTGCCCAGAAGCGTGACCACCACAGCTGCATGTGGAGCGCTCTGGGTCCTTCCCAGGGAGCCTCCCAGAGTTGTGCAGTGACAACCTGAACAAATGCAAGCAGACATCAACTTCTCCCATTTGTCATTCTTCCCCACCCAACACGAAACATATCTGATGCAGAGCGAATGAACTTATTAGTGAATGTTTCTTGACTATGTAAAAGAAAACATGGGTACCAAGGAAGAAACTAGATTTTTACCAAGAATCTAGTGAACATGAGAAGAAACTCAGGTTTCTATTTGAAGATTCTATCAAGAATCAATTTGATTTTGAGAATTAGCCAAGGAAATACAATAATGATAATGCTAATAATAACAGCTTTGTGTTGGCGTAAAGTTTGATGGTTCACGAAGCATCGTTTTTTAAAAAAAATACTCACTGTTACTTTCAGAAAAAAAATGTAGCATGGGATATTGAAGGAAGAATTGTAATCCAGAGAATATTCAAGGGTGAGATTTGAAATTAGAATATAGAGAAAGTTCTTAAAATAGATTTCTAGTACTATTGACTCATGGTGTTGTGTGGCTAAAAAAAAAGACTGAATTAACAGGAGTAACCCTGGGATCAGAGTGTATAAGAGAGGCATAGCATGGAGTCATCCTATTCACCTCAGATCCATGGGAGTCTGAGCTTTGTATAGCCCCATGTAGCATTCTAGGTTCTTGATTTAAAGCTGAAACGGAAAGCAGAAATTTGGAGAAGAATTCAGAGGAAGAGAAAGAGTATTAAAGACTAAAGAACTAGGACCTCCTATGAGATGTTTAAGGAACTCAGCTTGCCATAAATCCTTATTTGCTGTTTCAGAATTCATGATGAGTTACACCATGGGTGCATGGGGGGTGGGTTCACTCCCATCATTTCAATTACAACTGTCTTATAAAAAAGATATCCAAACTTGGCTGCAGGATCTTCACCAAATGCCCCTTGGTTTCCCTAGTTCCCCTTCCCCGGGGGAAGAGCATTCTCACAAAATACTGTGGTGGTTCGTGAATGACTTTTTGCAACCACGGTAGAATGGAAGGAAATACGCCATCTACTGAGACCAAGTGAGCAGCGGAGACGTTAGTTTAAACAGAGGTTGTCAGAGTGGGGTATGGAATCTAATTCTCTGGAGAGTTTTAAAAATAGGCCAGGCACTCGTCTCTGTGGGATGGTTTCAGCCCGCAGAGGAGCTGAAGGCAGCCACGGGATCTCATGTTCCCTTCCACCTCTACGAGTCTATAGGGTAAAACAATATCCAAGGAGGCCTCATGGGCAGGGTAAGCTTGCAGTAACTCCAGCTCAGGTCTAACTAGAGTGCTTTCTCACCCCATGGAATGAGAAGTATACAAGTACGGGCGGGGTCAGAATGTTCCCTGAGCCACACTCTGTTGGCATTACCGAGATAGGTCACTCCCTCTACCAGCGCCCTGGGCTGAAAAGCACGAAGGATACCAGTTAGTATTGAATGAGAGTGTTCCATTGCTGTGTGTGTGTGTGTGTGTGTGTGTGTGTGTGTGTGTGTGTGTGTGTGTGAGAAAATACATCAGAGAAACTCACTGGAAAAGAAATATGGTTAAAATCTGGAAAACAATATGGGAAGAGAACCTTCATATTCGAGTGAGGTTATCTCCTAATGTCAAGCATTTGATTCTGACAGTAGACCATAACATTTGGCATTTACATTTTCTTGGGTCTGAGGTCTAGCCGGGGTTGTTGTCTGTTGCTGGCAGTTAGAAATTCTCCTCCTAGACAATGAGCTCTCCCAGGTCCTTACAGCTCCTGGTAATGGCCAGCTTCTCACCAGAGCCGAAGACACAGCAAAGCTGACAGGCACAGTCAGAGTGAGCTTTAAATATCATACACCCCATCATTTGGTGGGTGGGTGTTGTTGCTAACTGTGCTTCTACTGCAACAAAGAAAGTGGTGAGTTGCCAAAAAACAAGGATGTTCCATCTTAAGGATTGTGTTGAGTTCTTTCCAGAGAAGCACTTTTTTTTTTTAAGATGGATTTTATCCTAAAACATTTTCCAAATTTATTTAGGCATTCTATCCAAGGAAAATAATTTAAGTGTTGTGCCAGGTAAGTAGAATTTGTAGAATGAGCACAACTTTCTCTCACTGAAGGTCTATCTTTATTCATCAGTGGTCTCTGAGGCCTGCATGGGGTAGGGTACCTGTCAAGGTCACGGTCATGTAGGCTAGCCAAAGGATACAGTGGACCTGGCAACCTACAGCCTAGAAAATCTACGAACAGGTGGTAAAAATATGATTTTGTGTGTGTGTGTGTTTTAATTGTTCTTTCCTCTTTGCCTCCCATAATTACTGCTTTTATGAAAGGTCAGTTTTGTTTTCTTTAGGAAAAAGAGCCTTCCCTTCCTTTTGCAAATATTATGTTGATGCCCTTCCTTAGAAGTCTTCCCCTTAATTAAGTTGGCCCTAAGGTCGCAAACCACAATCAATATGGAGGCCCGTTACTGCAAGGTGTTAATTGACATCCCCAAAGAGGAACAGTGTCAACAATCAATAGAGAAGAGCAGAGCTTTGGTAGATTTATGGCTTTGATTTTTGAAAAGGTATGGGAATGCCCGGTGATGTTCCCCCACCACCCCCCACCCCGTACTCCTTTTGAATGTTAATGCTTTCTTGAAGATGATTTCAGACACACTGCTAGGATTCTGCTTCTACTCACTGAAGCAGAATCCTCTGAAGAGTTGCTGAGGCAGAACGGAAATCATGGCTCGCCACAAAGCAGCAGCCGTATTGGCCGCTAACGATGCCTCACACAGAAAGACGATGTTCCTTTAACTCGGGGGTTTTAATGGGAAGTTTCTAAGCCTGAAACAACGGCTGGAGATCTGGGGTGTGCCATCAGCTGCTTGCAGCTGCCACTGTCTCCTGCCTCAACCCAGCTTGGTCGGGAAGAATGGAAACTAAAGAGGCTTGTAACTACCTGTAACTGTTCCACCAGGAAATGGATCAAGTATTTGTTCGGCCAGATTCAGGTACTTGACTGACACTGTGTCTTTGATGGGCTAATTAATGCTTTTCTCTAACTTTGCAATGTATGCATGAGCGATAAATCCCTGAGATGCCTTTTGCATCCAAGTTCTGAATTTAGATCTAGATGCCAGATGAAGTCTAATTAAACAGTTGCTAGGTAAAGTTAATACGAGGGGGTGAAATGGACGGATGCCTTGATGTTTAAAGCATGCTTAAGTTTAACAGTGCTACTGATGCTGGATAAAGGAGTAGTAAAACAGGCTCTTTTCTTTGCTAAGCTGCAGTAAATTATTCCTGAAAGCTATTTGCCCGTTAGAGTAATTTTTCCATTCACCCAAAACATCCAACCTTCCGAAATGTTACAGGGATGTTTTAATTTGTTCACAAAGGATCACGACTTAACCACTCCTAATGACAACGCTGACTGTCCCTGGTGTCCCTGGGTGGGACGCGCGGTGCATCTCTAGCCTTTTGAGGTATCAGCAAGCACTCTTTTTTTTACTAGGAAACATGCAAGGACAGAGAAAATAAACTGGGGATAGTAGTAAGGTTAATCGTTTGAAGAGAAAAGTTCCAGTTTGCCAATAGTGCCTTTGGTAGCCTCAGTTCCCAACTGGGCACTCACGTGGGGTTTTCCTGATATTCTCAGCTAGGTTGCAGCTTTGCCCTGCAGTCCCTTTAAAACTCTTCTAGCGGATGTTGGGAGGAAGATGAAGACAAGGGAGAAGTGAAGCTGAGGGTAGGGCTCAGGCTGAAGAGAAAGATCTCCTGCTGACCCAGAGCTGGTGAGCTAGGACCAATGGGGTCCACTCCCAAACCCAAGCAGGCTGACTCGGTAGTGGCAGTCCGAGGGAACGGACCTCCCAGTGCAGCAGTGGGGGCTGGTGATGGTTCTGAAACTGCCTGTTGATGTTGGTAGCTGACCACATTCATGTGTGTGTCAAGCCATTGTTTTAGGGCTTTCTAGTAGCCGTGGAACTATTTGCTGGGTGTGTAAAATACTCTGTCCTTAGCCATCCTGTGAATTCTGAAGCATCAGAGCTACTGCACTGGATCAAGAGGACTATATTCAGAAAAGAAAAAATATGGAAGTTGCTATGTATTTATGTGAGGGAAAAAAAAAGAGGTATATGGGTATATGTTGGTGAAAATATATGAAGTACCTAGAAAGAGGCAGGAAATCTTTACCTTAATTTCTGGGCTGGTCACCAAGAGGGCCATGAGTTCTTTGAATTTATAGGAAATATTTTGCATCCTTGTGCGTATACCCTGAAATGCAAATTACTGTTCCCTGGTCTCATACACGGTAGTTCTACAAGATTCATAGGTAATAACTTTTGTTTATGGACTGATTTGATTCCTTAGATGATCAAGTAGCTTTTGTGGAAGGCTCACAGTTATAGGGGAAGATATATAATAGGGTCAAATGGGAGGTTTCCACGGCTGGGGCTGGAGGGTTGGGAGGGAGGGTGGAGTATATCTCCCGAGACTCCAGTTATGCAAACAGCAATGCAGCCAAGGCTCTGTTTAGCTCAAAAAGCAGAGATGATTCTATTCAGCTTCACTCTCAGCACATGTATAATGTTAATCATTGAAAGGCATGTTAACATTTCAACAGTCAGCTTTAGAACTGTTGCAGAATAATGCAGCAGTTGGAGGAACTTGTTTCTGCTAGTCATTGCAAATTCAGCCTTGCCTACCTAGCCAATTCCCTTCCTGGTACATTCTGCAGAGTGGCCTCACTAGTCTTCCAGGTAAATATAAAGAAGACACACAGGATGTCTTTGTAGGATGGGGTGTCCTGTCCATCAGATGCGAATGTAAAGTCCACAAACCTGTGTGTGTTCTTGCTTGACGACCCACTGTTTTTGCATCTACTTTTGAAAACATGTCAAGTCATGTAACTAGGTTTCTGGCCTAGAAGTTTTAAAAATGGGGTGTGGCACTTAAGTAGTTTAGAGGTCCTTAAAATACAGACAGTATTGCTTCCCGGCGCCCTGCACACCATTAGCAGCCGAGGGATGACTGACTCGCTACTCCTTCCTACATGCCCCAGAGAACCTTGCAAGTCAGCAGCCTGTGGGGAATGATTCTCTTCTGGTAACTGATTTTTATGACTTGGGGCAGTTTAATTATAATCTCCATTCCCCAGTGTGCTTGTTTGCATAACAGAAATTAGAAAGAAACCTCATTTTGCACACAAACAGTGTAAAGAGGAAACACTCATTCATCATCCTGGATTTATTGAACGCTCACGATGTGCTAGGCAGGAATTTACATGCGCTGTGTGTCATAACTATGATCGTTGCAATCCATTGTGGAAGTGGGGGAGGGTGGCCCGTGAGATGCTGGCCACAAAAGTGAGAGGGGGAGACCCAACGCCCGTGGGCAACTCCGCAAAGCCAGGTGCCAAAGGCACCAAACTCAGTCTGTTGCTGTCACTTTAAAAATAAGAAAAGAAATCTATCACTGCTTTAAGGTCTATTTTCTTCAGATAAAATAATGTCCCTTACTGTTAAATTACACAATGTGATGCTAACAAAATGAAATGTCCAAAGAATCCAAGCTTGGGAAGGCTGCATTGACATGTGTAGTTTCCAGGTAAGGCATCTAGCTCCAGGATATTTGGAACGGCTGCCCTTCCCCGGCAGCAGAGCCCATGAGCTCAGAAAGCCTTGAGCCCTGGAGCAGAAGGGCCACCACTAAATTTCGTATTTGATGGGACCCGGCCCATCAGCCTGGAAGCCAAGCAAAATGTAAAAAGCCAGATAACTGCTTTTCAAATCATGAAATTGGAGACTATTAACGTGTCACTGTGACTCAGACTAGCTATGATTCTTTAAAATAAGATCTATTTCAAACACAATGGTCTGACATCCCAGGCTGGCTGGATGACATGGGCTTTTTTTTACCCCTTCTTTGTATCAGCTGGACCCTCAGAGTTGGAAAATTCAGTTCCTTGGGTTGTAAGGGGCTGGAGACTTGATTCAGCCTCTATTTCACAAAAGGCAGTGATCCCAGAATAGCCAGAAACTCCTCAAGGAGTTTGCTATTTAGTAAGGGGACTGAGTTGAACAGCTTTGTGGAGATGGGCCTTGGGAGAGGTGTTGCGGCAGAAGGCAGGTGCGGGGGACAGAGCAGGAAGCACCCCATCCCTCCGGTGCAGGGAGAGACAGAGGCCCAACCAAGGAGGTGGCATTTAGTGCGAACCCTGAGGGAGGGAGCGAAACCCACAGGCGGGAATAGAGCGAGGAGGAGGGCAATAGGCAGAAAGCTTCATGACTAATAGCTCAGAGGTGGGAAACCTGGAGGGGTTCAAGGAACAGCTCATGTAGGTAGAACTGCCGCACAGACCCAGTGAGGACGGCCTCCTCAGGTGTCTGCAGACTCCATTCCACGTAAGTTTGTTCGTCTTGGTCCTTTCGCTCCAAACCAAACGCAATTGGGTGTTTGTTCCTGTTTGAACTTAGGAAGAAAAGAAATTCGTATCTTACAAAAATTCCATTGTCGGAATATGACCTAATTTTTCATCCAGGAAACTGAGCTCTCAGGTCTGGGAGGGACTCAGTGGGTCCTTAGGGTCCTTGGACATTGGGGCGCCAAGGCTTTCAGGGGGAAGAAGTGGTTAGTTCTGAGCTGAGAAGGCTGGATCTTGGTGCAGCATGTCGCAAGCATGAAGAAAGAAAGAGAGGCCTCTTTGTACATTATTCTAAGTGGGGCCAGTGGCTGATAGTTACAGTGGCTGGGGCTGAGATGAGCCACTCGCCTGGGGCTTTTAAGTAATGCATAGGGTCTTACACTTCATGTGATCGGAGTCCAAGGAGCTTGACTCTGGGGGTGTGTTATATGATTTTTGAGAATGGCATCTTTTGCTTCAGTTTTCCTCGGTCTAGTATTAAAATGAGCATTTATTGCATCTTGAGCCCACACAAATGGAAGTCCAGGGAAGACAGGCATGCGCCGTGAGATGGGAAAGCCAGATAGGGTTGAAATATGGCCGTGAGAGACCGTGGTCTTCTGGTCCTTAACACCACTGCCTTTTGCTATTATTAACGCTTAGGACGGTTGTGTCGGAAATCCTTTGAAATAATTTACTTGCCCAGATTTCTCTATTCCTCTAAAAGGAAGATTTCATTATTCAGGTAGAAGCCTTCGTAAACGTTTTAATGTGATCATTTTTGCTGAAAGGGGACATTTCACCCCCAAGCAGACATTTAAGAAATTTGTGCTGTCTTTGAATATTTTAGGACTGTGGTAGTCAAGTGATCACATTTATTTTTTTTTTCTGCCTCTTCCTCTGTCTGATGCTGCATTTAACTTAAATGTGCTGTGGAGCTTTCCAAATATATAAATTATTGATTAGCTGGTGGTGGGTTTAAAATCCAGCAGGCTCCTCTAGGGATTTCAATGCTTCCCAAGCAAAGCCGTGAGACCTGGCTTTTCTTCCTGAGTCTCCATATCCCCATATCCCTTTAGAACCATCTCTGGATCTTCTCAACTGTACCTGCCATCCCCCACCCTCCCCAGGACTTCCCTCCTCCTGGGCCAGCTGCCCTCAGCACCCCATGCCTCCTTCCCCCAAAGCCCAGTGGCCCCTCATTTCCAGCAAGACCCATGAGCGCCCTATCTACCACATTTCCTCTCCTTCAAGTAAGAGCAGTTTTCCCAGACAAATCCTTGCTAAGTGTAAATGTGTCACTCTCCTTGGTAAAAGACTGCAATTTAATAAAAGTCTTTGAAGATTTGGCCAAATGAAGTTATTTTAACAGGTACTGGGTTATCACAATATGCCGGGAGGGGAGAGGCTGATGATGTACAAGGAGCTGTGGTGTTTTCAAAATGCTTTCCTTTCCATTTTCCCATCAGTTGGGTTTATCAGGAAGGGGTTGGAGAATATATGCTTATATTTCAGCAGGCTTCTCAGAACCTGAGAGGCTGAAGAAAGGGTTAACCATGTTCTTGCAACTGCCTTTTAATCAGCACAGGGTGGCATCACTGCAAATTAAAACTGATTTCTAAATCTTCCTAAGGGTTGGCTTCCCTGGGAAGAAGCCAGGCTCCAGACTCATTTACAGGAGGCAGAAGAGGGAGATGGGACTGATAACATGAATCAGGATGACTAGGTTACTTGCTGGGTCTTCCTGGAATGGTCGCCCATTCCTGAAGCCCCCACATGAATGGAGGACCAGTTTGAAAATGAGAGTGATGGATGAAGTCTAGGCAGGATGAAAGGATGAGCAAGGAGAAAAGGAGCTGGCATTTTGCCTTAGATGAACAACAAGTCTTCCTTGGGGAAGACTGCTCCTGGGCATCAAGATGGCTGTCATCAAGTGGGCAGTGGGGGTGAGAAGGGAAGGATGGAATAAGGAAGGTATCGCTCTTTTGTTCCCCAGCTTTTGGCTAGGGAGTCATCGCAGGCTCAAACTGTCTTATGCCTGGTTGTTCACTGTTTTCAGTGAACTTTACAGATCCAGAAATCTTTATGTCATACGTTTACACAGTTAATGAGCTTCAGTTTCCCTCTATTTCCTTTCCGCATAATGTTTTCATACGGAATGTCCTGAAAATGCATAGGTATCTCCACCATGTCAGGAACGGACAAAGAAAGGGACTGTGGCCTCATTTGGGCTGGAGGGAAAATGGACATAGAGTGGAACTCAAGTAAGTCTGTGGGGAGGCAGGGTCAAAGTGATGAGATGCTCAGTAGGACATGGAAAGACAAAAGGGAATATGACAGGATGGCTTAAGCATTTATTCCTTGAGCAGCACATGACTTTCTTTTGACCCAGTCCTTGGTGAATTTTTTACTCGGTATGAACAAGTCTAGTTTGGGTATTTCTTGGGTGTGCACAGGGCCCTTGCCAGAAGTACTAAGGACTAAGTACTAAGGAAGTACTAAGGACTACTGCATTGGAAGCTCTGGCCACCCTCTCCTGCTCCTCTTGTCAGCCCAGTTATCTGCTGAGAGTTAACAGCCAAGGTTGGGAAGGTGCTTAAAAACAAGCAAACCAAACCAAACCCAATCTATCAACATTCTCCAGATCCCTAAGGAGCTGATTTTTAAGACACACCATCAAATTTTATCCCGATCTTGCTTCAAAATAAAAATGAACGATAAACTAATCTACTGCAACTATTCCCGCCTTAAACAAAATTTAGTCACAGAGCTGCAAAATATTCTTTCGCCCCTAAATTGGTAACTCCTTCCTTCCAGACACTGGTTGTAAATCCCTTTATAAACCATGTCTTACTTAAACTGTAGTTTTTATATACTTTGAAGTGTTGACATGTAAGCAAGCTGTTATTATGATCACTAATGCTATAATTCAAGTCAACAATTAGAAGTTAACTGTAGAAGTATTATGTTTGAGCTTTTAGGTCATAATTTCTATTTTTATTTGGTTGCTTATTTTCAGTGAACATCATTTCTTTTGAATTCATGTGAATTCCCATAGCTGACTACTCTACCACGCAATTGTTCTTTTCTTTTTTAAAAGATTTATTTATTTATTTATTTATTTATTTATTTATTTATTTATTTGACAGAGAGAGAAATCACAAATAGGCAGAGAGGCAGGCAGAGAATGAAGGGGAAGCAGGCTCCCTGCTGAGCAGAGAGCACAATGTGGGACTCAATCCCAGAATCCTGAGATCATGACCTGAGTTGAAGGCAGAGGCTTAAACCCTCTGAGCCACCCAGGGGCCCCTCATGCAATTTTTCTTATAAGCAGACTCACACATAGATTTAGTTCAATGTCTGAAGTTTTTATGGTCTTTGTGTATACTCCAACTTGCCCTCAAAGACAGTTATATCCACATATCTTAATTTTTCCACCAGTAAAATGGAAACAGTGATAAATGATCTTTTTCCTTTTCATCCTCTTTATCAAATGGTCTCAAGCTATAGGAGGCCACTATAAGGCTTTTTTTAAAAAAAAATGCAGCCAATCAATTCCTTCTCCCTAGCTCAGTTCTCGAGGTACTTCTCGGGATCAAGTATTGACCCTAGTCTTTGTTTTCTGAAGAGACAAGAAAAGCAGCAGGAGCTTAGTGGTCTGGGAGTCTGAGATGCCTTCTTTCTCCCTTGGCCCAGGCAAGAGAAAGCAAAGGAGAAGCATCCTGACTTCTACAGCCATGCCTGAAGAGAAGCAACTCTTAGTTTTATTTGGTTTTCTTCTTTGTATACTTTTCAGAGTGGTTTCGCAGACATCCATCCTCATACGGCACCATGAGATACACAGGCCTTTCTGATTCCATTTTTACGGCTTAGTGACCCCTCCAAGGGTCCATACTCATTGAGTGGTAAAATGGAAGCCAGAGGCTAGGGCCCAGAACCCCTAAGAGTTTTGCTGTTAAGCGCCTTTTCCAGCCTCAGTTTCCTTACACCGGGGCTATCGAGGTCTGTGCTTTCATGGAGCTTGGAGTAGAGCAGCTAACCTATGTGGTGTTTAGCTACAGACTTGGCACACGGCTGATGTTCCATCAATGGTATCATTATGAGAACGAAGTGAAAGCCATTTTATTGGAGGGCATCTGGAAGAGACTTGGCAGGGGACACTGGGTATGGATGTCAAGTTGGCAGCACACCCTGAGGTCAACATTACCTTGCACGTTTCTCACCTTCTGTGCTCTGGTTGTCTTCCCTGCCCAGCCCTCCAGGCCCCAGGTGCCTGTTCTGAGGACAGTTTGGTAATTTCGTCCAAGAGTAAAATATTCTTTCTCATAATTACACAGAATACAGCATGTCTGGTGAAAAAAGATTAGAGATCCTCTGTTTTCTCTGATGAACAGGACTGTGAGCATAGAAATCAAGTTGCTCTTTGGTGGTCACCCCCTGTCCTTCCCTTTCTTCTTGCAGATGACTCAGCGTCTCCACAGGGAAGCCACCATGATCTCAGCAGACTGATGATGGAAGAAAAGGAAACTGGGAGAGCGTGTGCTCCTGCTTCTCTGGACAATGGATGGAGGACAGCCTGTCCCCTCACCCCTAGGGCCCCTTGAGAACGTGTCGGCAGATGCTAGCATGTCTCTGGAGCAGAAAACCACATTTGCGTTTGTGATTTTGTTGTTCATTTTCTTGGGCATCCTCATTGTCAGGTGCTTCCGGATCCTTCTGGACCCATATCGGAGCATGCCGACCTCGACCTGGGCTGATGGACTTGAAGGGCTGGAGAAGGGGCAGTTTGACCATGCCCTTGCTTAGCGGAGGGGAAGCACGATTCGCTTCCTGAGAAGGTGAAGTGCAGCATATCTTGGTGAGGAATTCTCTTTAGTCAATATTTTCAACAAGCCAAGTTTTAACAGCACCTGGTCCTAGACCTCCCTCATTTATTAAACATGCTGTTAGGTTAAAAGCATTTGAAGGATATTGGAGATGAAGGTTTATAACACTGTCCTGAAATAGGAAGGCTTTAATTTCCAGGTTGACTTGATGAATGAATATTGATGAACATGTGCAATGGTGAAAGCGAGAGCATCAGCACCGACACAAACTTTACCATAAAATGAAGCCCTCCCCTACACAACCAGAGAATAAAGGATGGAAAGGATCTGAAATGAATGTGGTCACAGTACCATGAAGAGGCTTCCTTGTTCTGAGCGTGTCTCTCGGTTTATTTACATAGGAATCCGGGTCCTGGGCAGAGAGACTGAACCCAGAGGAGTCTTGGGAAGCCCGGGGGTGGGGGGCGCTTAACACAGATGGTTCCATTCCTGGAAAAGATGAATGAGCTTGATCTTATTTTATTTCTCAAGTACAAATGTACAAAGCCTCAAGTACAAAGGCTTATGGAGTTTGCAAACTCTCCACCAGGCCAAGTACATTCTAGGGTTTCATATTAATAAGCAGTGTACAGGTAGCTATGCACAACCTGAATTGACTTTCTTGACGCAAATGATTGACATGATGGGTTGTGAGTGTAGCTACGAGTTGTTGTTTGTTTGTTTTTAGATAAGAAGTTAATTGTTTAGAAGATTGTCACAGTCTTAAGAGGAATGTATATTTGTGATGGAATAGAGAAGCCAAATAAAACATCTCAAGAAACTGTAGTGTCTCCTCTCCTGTTTCACTGAGACACGCCCTGGTGGCAGTGTGTGACATCGCATGCCTGGGAGACGAGCTGTGTTCTGAGAGACAGAAAAAGCTGCAAGGTCATCGAGTTCATCGTCTCCTGTTTCAGAAACGGCTCCCACACATTGCCCTACACACACAAATAAGCACTATTTGAGACCCCTGAAAGAGAGCTGTGATCACCTCTTATTCCAACTTCTTTTGGTGGAAACACTTTGTATCTAAACTAAACCCCTGAGGCTGTATTTATATATAATCTCTGTCTTCTAATTTTCTCCTTAGCTAGGTATCCTATACATTTTAAAAATTTTATTTATTTATTTGACACAAAGAGAGACAGCGAGAGAGGAGTACAGGCAGGGGGAGTGGGAGAGGGAGAAGCAGCCTTCCCCATCGTGCAGGGAGCTTAACGTGGGGCTTGATCCCAGGACTCTGGGATCATGACCTGAGCCAAAGGCAGATGCTTAATGGCTGAGCCACCCAGGCGCCCCACCATCCTATTTTTTTAATTTACTAAAAGAACTCAAAAAGGCAACTATGCCTAAAAAAAAAAAAAAAAAGCAGTCCTTGGTAAACTGCTTCCTTGTCTTTTCTTAAACATTCTTTGGAGGTCCTGCTGTCCAGATTTTTCCCCCTCCCCATGCTCCCCTTGACTTCTTTTTAAAACTTTTAATTAATTTTAATTAATATCAACCAATTTTAATTATTTTTAAAATTAATTTAAATTAATTTATTAATTAATTTAATTAAAATTAATTAAAAAAAATCTCTACACCCAATGTGGGACTCGAACTCACAACCCCAAGATCAAGAGTCACACACTCTTCCCACTGCGTGAGCCAGGCACCCTTCTTGACCCTTTTTATTTAAAAAAATATATAACAGCTTTATTGAAATATAATTCACATACCACAAAATTTACACTTTGAAAGTGTACAATTCAACGGCTTTTAGTACTTTTCCAGACCATCACCACTGTCTAATTCTGTAATTCTATACCAACTAGTAGTGACTTCGCAAGCCCCTCCTCCCAGCTCCTGGCAATTACGAATCTACTTTCTGTTTCTATGGGTTTGCCAATTCTGGAAATTTTATTTAAATGGAATTATAGAATATGTGGTTTTGTGTCTGGCTTTTTGCAGTAGTGTGTTTTTGAGGTCGGTTCATCCATGTGGTAGCATTCCTTTGCACAGGCATATAATATTCCATCATTTAGTTGTACTATGTTTTGTTGGTTTTTTAGCTGTCATGTTACCCAGCGGCTAGTGGGAGTACTGCTGTGGACATTTGTGTTCAAGTATTTACATATTTTCAATTCTCATGAGTATATTCCTAGAAGTGGATTTGCTGGGTTATATCCTAACTCTATGTTTAACTTTTTGAAGAAGCTGAGACTATTTCCTGAAGCAGTTACTCCATTTTACATTCCCGCCAGCAATGTATGGGGCTTTTGGTTCTTTTCTTAACTCTCTTCAGTGACCCAAATTTCTTCTTTAGCTTTAGACTTTATAGTGGCACACACCACTTCAAGAATGAATCATATTAAAAGGAGAGAACCACCTCGTGGTATCTGCATGCTGCTAGTTTACTGATGCCTCCGAAGATCCGTTGCTTCTAGATCTAAAGCCAAAACACTGATGCTGACCTACAGTCATCTGCTGGTCTTTGTTGGCATCTGAATGTTTTTTTTTTTTTTCTGTTTTACTAATATATATTTCTTTAACCCACTAATTAAAAAGTTTTCTTTTTTATTCAAATGTACCATGTCCCGTGTGTCCCTATTCAATTTTTTCCTATTTTATTGGGTCTACTTAAATCCATTCAAATACTTATGAAGCACCTACTTTGAGCCTGGCCTTTCTGGCACAGGGCCAGTTCTTGCTCGTTAGTACCTTTCAACCTTAGTTGGAGGCTTAAGAAATGAAAGAAGGCATGTGTCTGGATCCTTCTTCAAATGCCCAATATGGGCTTATGGTTCCCATACTATCAAAATCATCTGGGACCTTAAAAGATATATATGTCCCCTCCCACACACACTAATTGTTCTTATAAAAGTTGTACATGATCATGGTAAAAAATGTATAAAGGTCATGGAAAAATATAAAGTAAATGCCCATAGTTAAAATTCTGCTTCCTTCGGTCACTCTAATTCCAGTTTCTCCAGGGGAGCTTGTTGACAACGCAGAGCGCTACAGCCATCCATCCCTAGAGGCCGATTGGGTGGAGCTGGGTGGGTGAACAAATGCTGTGGGAGACAGAATATGGGAGCCACGGACACAGGCCAAGACAGTCAAGGAGCTCTCCGGGGACACAACAGTTCAGGTGTGACGGTCTGTGTTTAAATGTTTGGTAGAAAACTTTACGCAATGGAAGCCATGATTATGAAATAAATTCTATCTTGACCTAACAGGATGGAGATATTTGGGGTATTTGCAACGGAAGAGAAGGGAAGACGATAGAGTAAGGAAAAGGGGTGTGGAGCCTGCCGTGAGGAGAGTAGCCCGGCTGGGGAAGAAGTTTGGGGTACGCTGGAGTCTGTGTAGAAGGGGTAAATGTGAACACCAGAGTGTCTTTAAAAGCAAGATGAAGTGTGGAGTGAGTGCAGGTCGGCGAGAAGGAAAATGACACGAAGGGTGCCTGTCAGCTCCACTTTGTGCAGGCCTCCTCGGGGCAACGCGGGGATGGGCTTCTATAACGGGAACGGACTGAAATAGCCACCTGCCCTCTGAGGCTTGGAGCCCAGGACTGCCAGGAAGTGCAAGGGGGCCTCCCGAAGCCTCGCTCGCTCCATTTCTGTGTTTCCTTCTCAGATTACTGCTCCTTGTTCAACCTGCCCTCACTGCGGGTCTTGCGCTCCACCCCTCCCTTGTCCAGAGCAAGAGGATCCTAACAAGTGATAAAAAGCTGTAGGCTATTCGGAGTAAATCGATAGCTCCTGTGAGAAGGGCTAACACTCTGTTTTAATTACTCACGGCTCCTTGGAGTGAACAGCATATTCTCCGAAGGTCACATAAGCTCTCTCTTTCCCACCTTTCTGGCTTCAGGAGTTACAGGGCAGCATTTTGCCTCCCTTACAAGATATTTATAACAAGTGCAGCTGCCCTCTATTTTGTATATCTGCATCCCAGGATGAAAAAAATTATGTTCCCAAGGTCACTCTGGAGTAGAGCTGCTTTTTGATTCAGAAAAATGTGGCTAACTCATTCTCTACCTAAGATCTGCCCGATCTCTGCCCCCAAGGGACCGCCAGTTCTAGATCAACACTGCTTCCTCCAAGAGACCTTTTTTAAATATCTAAGCGCAGAGCAAAGTCAGTCTGACGTGGGGTGTGAAGCAGATTAGCTTGACTCCTGCTGTTGAAGTAATGAACATTCCAAGCCAGATCATTCTTTTACTATTTTTAAGGGTTAAAGCTGAAACAAAATAAGCAACAGTTTTAGGAGGCAGAAGTTGGAACAGATGCTTATGTATGTATGAAAAATATGCATTGAAGTTCCTTTTTTATTGGCTTTGTTACATGGTGTTTGATCGAAAGCCTGAAGCTTTCCTATTGTAAATATATTGGTAAATTTGGGGAGATGAGAAATTTTGCTTGTCCACCATAAATAATTTTTTAAAAACCCTGTCGTGAAGAAAATGTCAACTTCCAAATTTGACAAGTAAAATATATTGAAACCCAATTATTTTCAAAAAATATTTTAACTCCAGAGCCCTGAATAAATTCTGAGATCTGATTTATGAGATTTGAGGTGTGGGTCTGCTGAAACAAATTATACACAGGAGGAGACTCAATTGTTGATTTGTCACAAAGTTGTAGAGTAGAGCCATGATCTCCAAAGAGCCTAAATCACTAAATGTATATATACAATCTGGGATCAAAGTAACCCAGGTCAGAAGTTATTTACTCCTTGTGAGGTGTGATAGAAAGACTCTCTAAACTTTGTATCTCTTGTTTCTTAAAAGAATCAATGAATTATTCCAGAGAGATATCTACCTCTTCAGAAGCAAGGCCTCCTCATCCTACAGTGTGGTTTGGCCCGAGGAGGCAGGGTCCAACATTTCAGCCAGTCTGGGGCCCTTTCCAAGGTTATTTTTGAGAAGAGCATTCCCCCCGCTGGATTTAGTATAGAATGGAAATTTTGTTTCTAGTTTCCTTCCATAAACTACGCTCATGTCTTGTCACAAAGCACCACAAGATAGTCTTCTACCTCTCTATTCCATTTTCCAATATCCCGATTGATGTTACTGTGCTTTAGGGCGGGAGAGATTCCCTTTAAACCATCTTTCAAAGGTGATTTCCACCCTCATTTTTTCTCTGAGCCTTATTACCCAGCCTAAGAGCTCCAAATTTATGCCTGCTTTTAAGAAAGCGACTCTCCCTGGATTCTTTGGAGCCTGAAAAGCCAGAAAGAAACATTGCCGCTGTCTATTCCAACCCCCTCACTTTGCTTATAAAGAAATAGAGAGGCAAAGAGGTCAAAGAGCATGTTTCTGCTTATTGCTGGATCCCTTTCCATATGTGGTGTGAAGAGGGATTCAAACAGAAAGGGGAAGTAATAAATCCACCAAGTAAAAAGATGTCCACATTCTAACTGTCATGACTATTCTTTTTTTTTTTTTGTAAAGATTTTATTTATTTGACAGAAAGAAACACAGCCAGAGAGGGAACACAAGCAGGGGGAGTGAGAGAGGGAGAAGCAGGCTCCCCGCAGAGCAGGGAGCCCGATGTGGGGCTCAATCCCGGCTCTCCAGGATCATGACCTGAGCCGAAGGCAGTCACTTTACCAACTGAGCCACCCAGGCGCCCCTGTCATGACTATTCTTAAATAATCTCTCTCTTTTGGAGGGAGCAAACAAACTTTTTATTTCTTAAAAAAACAGCAACAACAACAACAACAAAACCCAAAGGAAAATCCTATGGATACTATATTTTCTTTTGAGGTATTCTCCAACTTCAGTTTAAATGTCTGGGCACCCAGAAATGTTTCTAGGTAGATTCTAAAGGATCCCTTAGCAAAGATTCTGTTTCTCAAAACACAGGATAATCAATCCAGGGTAAAGCTTCAAAGTGTCTTTCTTTCCAAATAGACTTTTGAGCGGTTTTTCTTAGCTGAAGAGGCAGAGGATGAAGGAGATTACAGCATAATGTTCATAAGGGCTTTGGCTTCGGCCCTAACTCTGGCTTATCAAAGAAATGTCTGGATCCTCTTGGGGCCCAGATAAAGCTTCAGTAGATATACAGGGAAGTATTTCAAGTTTGAAAGTCCTCTTTATCCCTCTTTGTCATGCATTTCTTCCTAGTTACTTCACATCTTTCTTTCTCTCTCTTCTGATAAGTGGAGTGTGAGAAGGAGCTCAGTGTAACATTGATTGCAGCACTTCTCTGATATATGAGTATTAATAGTCCTTAACAGTCACAATGAATGGTTGCCCGGCTTCTGCCTGACCGCATCCAACTTCTTCAGGAGTCCATTACACTTGGAACATGTTCTGCTTCTTCTTCTTGTTCTGTTTTGTTTGTTTCAAATAAAAATATTTCCTTATCTACCACCAATGTGTCTTGTGGTCAGTTTTCACCAACTGGACACCCACAGAGTGCAGACATCATCTAGTGCTTTTTGTGTTGCCCTGAGGGAGTCGGCACAAGAAAATGCTGCTGATGTGGGTGCCGGGACCAGCCGTCCTCTGTCTCTGAGCCTCACGTCTTGCGCTGGCATCCGTGAAACTGTGTCCGGCTGAACAGTCAGCTTGCAAGTTTGGTAAAACCTCAGCTCCTTCATAGCTCTTGACATATCAGTATTACCCCAGGATAAAAAAAAAAAAAAATTCAGTTGTTTTAACGATCTCATACTGTCAGGTGTTTCGAATCATCTCTTGCTCTTATCAAACATTCTAGTTGTTCTTCGGTTTAACTCTGTCTCTGCTGCCTAGAAAGGAAAATAATAATCCATATGCGCTCTGACTAAAATGAGTGAAAACAAATTGTCCCTTATTTTGTTCTGAAAGCCACATGTTATAAGGGAGCCCAGGATGAAATGATCTTTTTGGCAGCCATGTTGCTGTTGACGCATACGGAATTCGCAGTCAGCCTAAACTCTGGGGCCTTCTTATCTGTGCCAAGGAGAAAAGTAATGTATGCCAATGTTATGTCAAACATAAGTTCCCACCTTATTCTTTTACAGGTTTTAACTTTTGCACCTGAGTCCAGGAATAAAATTTCCCTGTTGTGATTTTACTGTATTCCATTTGGATTACCATTCTATGCTTTTTATAACTTGATCCCCTCATTATCCTCTTCTGTGGGCTCACCATCTTTGTGTCATACATAAATTGGCGGAGCAAGCCATCCTTATATGTATCCACGTTAATGATAAAACTTTGAGCATCTCAGAGCTGAGGAGCGAGCCCTGGGCCATGCCCCGGAGGTCTCAGGGCATTTCGGGCATCAGCTGGCAGTACGATGGTCTGCAACTCTTCCCCACAGAAGCTCCATGGAGACGCTCAGCAAGGGGTGAGCAGGAAGCACGACTCGTTTAAGTCTGCAGCAGAGCTTAAGACGACAGGGAAACCACCAAAGTGATATTTGTGTAACTTGCAGAGCTCAGCTGAAATGTTAGGGATCCAAATTGGCAAGTGGGAGTCACACAAATGTCAATAAGGGACTAGATCCACATTCCCTCAAGCTTAAGACTCAGAGGCAGTGAAAAGACTTTTGGCGACACCCACCTCTCTGCCCGGCACTATTGCTTTGGTTAGACATGAAAATCATCATGTAATATCTGCCTGAGGAAAACTTCTCCCAGTGGCAGAGATCATCAATCATATGTTAATCCAGCTGAGAAGGCACAGACTAGGCAAAGCGCACCCACCTGGTTCCCTGGCAGCCTGAGTTCCTTACTGGTTCCACAACTACAAGTGAGCTGGAAAGCTTTTTGAAGTCACTTAATTCCTCTGGGCATCACTTTCTTTACTTATAAATTGAGATGTTTAGACTGCTAAATCTCCAGATACCCTTTTACTTCTTAAAAAAACCATCTAGAGCTAGAAATCTAGACTCCTATATGGAACACCAATATGAAAAGCACCTGAAGGATGCAGATCCTATGCCCCAGGTCATGTGGCCAGTGGGGGGCAGAGTGAACATGGGAACCCAGTTTGCCTTGAATGCTTCCCTCTCTACAAAATATCACTAGGAGTCAGACCAAGAGTGAAGACTCTAAAAGAAAGGGAAACTCCAGAAATAGAAATCACATTTTTTAGAAATACTCACTGAACCAACATTCTGCTGACGGTTGAGTTGTTACTATTGTTATTTCTTAAGAAACCACCTGGAAATGAGCTTTTATGGGCTTATGGGCTAGAGAGTGGCCTTGGCCATGACTTGGTGGTTGTCTTGAAATCGTGAATTTTGTTTTGTTTCGGATACTCAGCTGCTCACTTTCAGACTTCAACCCTCACAAAGTCTGTGACCTTGGGAGAATGGGTTACCTTTCTTAGGGTTCATTTTCTCATCTGTACAATGGGTATGAGATTCCTAGCATCTCTGACACCACCCAGTTTGTTTTTTGGTTTTTCTTTTTTTGTTGTTTTTTGCAAGGACTAAATGAGAAGTTGAGACTAGTACTTGACTAGCAAGCTTTTAACAAAGGTTGGCTTAATGACTATGACCATGTCGGAGGGGTCTTTTACTCACGTGCATATCTCACTGAGATGCTGATTTAGATAAGTGTCATTTAGGTATGTGCTTCAAACACAAGACTCTGCCATTAAAAACTAGGCCATTGAGAACGAATTTGATAAAATTGTGCTCTTGTGATGATTTCATTTGTTTTTCCCAGTTGAGGATATAATGAGGAAAACTTCCATTTTAAGTAAAGATTACTTTGAGCTCTGCTCCTGATGTAATAAAAGCTTTAACTTCGGAATTACCATAGACCTCTAGGCATTGAGACACAAGCTTTCTCTTTTTCCATTCCCCAGAGGCACACTTTCATCAACTTGCAAAATCTTTGTAAGCAGAAAGGGTTCACACTCAGGTTTCTAATCATTGTTTTGCTGGTGACCTTGGTAAAGTCAATTGAATTCCTTCACAGTCCCTCATAAAATGGAAATAATAAATGGGACGATTTAGCAAATAAGTCAATGATTTTTTTTTTGAGTGCTTAAAATCTTGCTGGCATATTAAATATCAAAATATGAATATTTAAAAATAATGAATTTCTGTTTGTGTTCCAAAAAGAAGTAAATTAAAGACACATTGTATTGATGAAACAAGAAACATTGCACATGTGGACAGTGTTACTTCATAATCCCCAAGTGACATATTTGATGCTGAAACTTGGAGAATTGATTGTGAATGCTTGCTAGCAGGATAATCCCTGCCCCTTGCCAGCCTGCCTCCCCCTCTAAGATAACTAAGGGCAGTTGCAGTTATTTTTGGTTTTAAATTAGTTTTAAATAGGGAAAACATTAATCTTGTGATTACCCTCCTCACAGAGTTCCAAGACTGAGCTTTCACGGAGGTCACACTGTTCCTTTGAGTGATCTGTGACTGAAATTTCAAAGAATACCCAGGAATGAAACTATGTGTTTATTTAAGTATCTCACCAAGGAGGGCAAAATATGAGAATGATATGTCCTCTAACTTTTGCAGAGGAATTCTTGGCAATAACTCTGGCTGACTCTTTAAAATTGGATAGCTCTGCTCAGGACGTTGGACAGTTTTCCAGGATATCAGGTTATTGGCTGTGGCTTTGTGTAGTGAGGTTTCTGTGGGGCAAACGTGTCTGGGGAGAAACCACCTATTGGTGAATGCTATAGGATATACCCCTGGGAGGCCAAGTGGAGTAACTCCTGTGGTCAGCTGCTATCACCACCCCCCACCCCCCCACCCCCACCCCCTGAGAAGTTTCTCAAGATGCCTTTCTCTCCCTTTTCTGCTGGGAAGCACCTGCCTATTTCCTTGGGTTGTTCTGCATTACCTGGTCATTCTCTCCCTTCGCTCACCTTTCCGGGAAATTTAAATTTAAGAAGTAAAAACTTTCAAAGGCTGCAAAATCACATTTTTCATTAATCTATTAATTCATTCATCAACCTATATCACTAGTGCCTAAGGGGTATCAGGCACTGTGCTTAACTCTTGTTAAGTTTACAGAGAGAAATACAGAGTGCTTACTCTTAACAAGCTTATGTTCCAGGTGGGAAACAGGAAAAAGTTTAGATTCTGACAATTCACTACTTAATAATTTTTGAAGAAGTTGGCATTTTGATAACATTTTGCCCAAGGTGCCTCTTAAATTTGATTTGTGTTTTTCTTAAAGAGTCTATTTATTTATGTCACGCACACACACACACAGAACACAGAGGCAGAGGAAGAGGGAGAAGCAGACTCCCTGCTGAAAGAGGGCCTGACATGGGACTCAGTCCCAGGACCCTGAGATCATGACTTGAGCTGAAGGCAGACGCTTAACCGACAGAGCCACCCATGCACCCTGATGTGTGTTTCAATTTACCTTTTAGAAACAAGTTATTCTCTATTACTTTTTCAATGGGTATGATTTTAAAGCACTTCATAGAATTCAGTAAAATATGATATATGAGCAAATGTTACTGATATATGCAAATGTCTTGAAATGATGCATTCATATCCCGGAACTACCCAATGCTTCATTTCTGGAAATGTCTTTCAGGTGGATTTAAAGAAAATCTTTCGATTTAGGCCAAATGAAGAATTGTAAATTCTAGGAAGTTGAATTAAAGTAAGTAAATGGTGGGGGCAAGAGTTACCCTGGTAATCCAGACCACTTCTCCCCTAAGGAACCAGTGCTAAAGTCTATAAATGGGGAGAGGGTTGATATTCACAGTACCTGATCTGTAAACCATACGCACACTTCCTGAAAGCTCTGATTAATTTCAGGATAGGGATTTCCGTTATCATCCTTATCTACCTCATATTTACTAGCCACCATACTGCTTTAGATATAACAGATATTCACTAACTATTTGTCACATAGCATGGAAGCAAATTTAGTTAAGTGCCCAAATGTCTACTTACCACTGTGGCCACTAATGACTGGCAATGATAAAACTTCCATCCTCTGACTGTTAAGGTCAAAAACATGGCAGGCCCGTGACTGCCTTTTTCTTCCTTCCTACGACTCTCTCCCATTTAAAAAATTCCTAGTAGGCTCTCTGTGAGTAAATTTTGTTTTTTTGTGCGGGGCTTTTCCTCAGGGTTACTTTTCATTAGGGATAAATGTTGCTTTCTAACCATCTTTGGAGCTTTATGTAAATGACATATTTAAAAACAGAAATATATTAATGGTTTTGTCCCTTTTAAGCTAATCCCATATTATATTAAAGTTCTGCTTTTTAAAAGTCACTCCCTAGCCCCAGTTGGAAATGGAATTTAATATAATCAACATTTACTTAATAAACATACCAGGACAGAAAGAACTGGGGTGATAGATTATCTTACATTTAAACATCCACTGGCAAAAACTAACTAACTCTTTTTCAGTTTAATTTGACTGAATCTTTTTGGCTGGGAGCCTTTCTGCACTCAGCTGAGCTGGCACTCTTCATATTTTAAAGAGACACATGGATTTCCAAACTTAATCTTTAAACCCCTTACAGCTTGGTCTCTGCTATAATTCACTAATTCCCTTCTGCTTATTCGAATGAAAGGAAAGGCTTACAGAGGAGGGATAAAATTATTTTGTTAAAAAAAATCAATAACAAACTTGAAAATGTATGTGGGGCCGTTTTGTTCAAGGAGATCAAAATTCATTGCATTATGCCTTATACTTTTCACATTTTCATGCATCCGTTTTCTCCTATTACCAATTTGATAACCAAGGCTCGAAGTTGCTATGCTATTTTCCTTTGTCCAATCATTTATTTGACCAAAAAAGCATGGACAGTTTCCTATGTGGAAGGCATTTTACTGGAAATATGTCATGTCACCATCACTGGCTTTGATATGTTTAAAATCCAAGGAGAGGGGCGCCTGGGTGGCTCAGTTGGTTAAGCAACTGCCTTCGGCTCAGGTCATGATCCTGGAGACCTGGGATGGAGTCCCACATCGGGCTCCCTGCTCGGCGGGAAGCCTGCTTCTTCCTCTCTCACTCCCCCTGCTTGTGTTCCCTCTCTAGCTGTATTTCTCTCTGTCAAATAAATAAATAAAATCTTTAAAAAAAAATAAATAAAATAAAATCCAAGGAGAAAACTAAGGATCACCAATATCCAGCAGACTATGGACTGAGTATAGGCAAAGACAGGTGGTCCTTATTGGTTGGTCATAATGGAGGAAGTGCCATTTATCTTAGATCTTGAGGAGTAGGTGAGATCTCAGTAAACCAAATCAGAAGGAAGATGGAGGAATGACTGATGTGACTTAAGAAGCAGAAGTCTGAAAAGTGGTAGATCTGAGCTCTTGCCACTGTCAGAAACTCATTTCATGAGCTTCAGGACCAGAGGGTCTTTATTTATACACTCAGGGATTGGACTAGGTGCTCTTCAACACCCCTCCACCAACCGCCCCAGTGTTACCATTTTGTGGCTTGACAAGCCATAGAATTAGTACTGATTGTCTGGAAGGAGCACTAATGAGGATGAGCTGGTGGGTGAGGGTTCATGTCGAAAGAGATAGTAGTAGAGTTTGGTCTTAAATATCATACTGAGATGATTACTTTGAAGAATATTAGCAATAATAACAATCTCCAATATTAAAACAGGATTAGATTTTAGTTTGTAAGAGCAAGAGCTTTGGAGTTTGCTCCACCCATGGTCTGACATTCAGAAGATAGAACTGAATGGCCAGATATTTGTATGAGGTTTTGTCACTCTATCCTCTGTATTTCCAGTTGCTCCGATTGGTTGATTTAGAAAAGTTTGGTTACTTCTTGCTCTTCTCAGAGAGGAAGAGTGTTTGAGATCTTTAAGTCACAATATTATCAATCTTGGCATCTCAAAGGAGGAGTCAAGACTCTTGAACAGCATCAGAAGCCCTTCCTTCTACCCCATTTTTACATAAGTTGCAGGTTTTGTCAACAGGTTAGTAGCTTTAGGAACTCATGCAAGGAGACAATTATTTCATCTCGTGAAATACTTGTGAAAGATAATCTTCTCTGAACCAGGTTTGATCAAGTTAAAGTTAAAGTCACTGAACAACTCCTGTGGAGATGCTGTTTGACTTCCATGTCCTCAAAACAAGGGGTGGGGGGAGAGTCTTCCAGCCAAAAAGAGTTTCATCTTGCCCTGCATTAGGTTATTACCCCAAGGCATCACAGCTCATATAAGAAAGAGCAAGAAGTTGGGGGGCTATAATGCTGTAACAGTTTGGACTTTATTTGCTAGACAGTGAGAAGTAATTGTTTTTTATTTTTGAGTAGGAAATGGTTTGACTTGAACCTTTCATTAGGAAGACTGACTTGAAGACAGAGCAGCATGGAGGAGGGGCAGGGGAGGAAGAAGACTGTACAGGCAGAGAAACATGCTAGGATGCACTTTAGGAAGATTTAATCGATGGTAATAGTAAGACTAGAATGAAAGAGATTCAACAACTGTTGAGTGAAAGACTAGAATGATCTAGAACAGTGCTGTCCAATAGACATATAAAGGAACCTGACATAAAATTTAAATTTTCTGGTGGCCCCATTAAAACAAAAGAAAAAGAAATAAGAGAAATTAATTTTAATAATGTATTATTAAGTCAATACATCCAAAATATTGTCATTGCAACACATGATCAATATAAAAGAGTATCAGTGAGGTATTTTACATTCTTGCTTACTATGCTAAGTGTTTGAAGTCTGGTGTGCACTTTGCCCTTACAGCTCATCACAATTCAGACTAGCCACATTTCAAGGACTTGATAGGCCTCACGTGGCTATAGCAGCTCCCATATTGCTCACTGTAACTCTAGAATAACAATAAATCATATATTGATTAGAGCCTGGAAGCAGAGGGGTGAGAAGAGGTGAGGCTTTGAGTCTCAAAAAAGATTGTCTCCTTTATTAAAACTGGAAATAGTAGAAGATGCATGTAGTCGGGGAAAGAGAGTGAACATAGAGGATGATCAAGGAATGATTCTCATTTTGACTTACAGGCGCCAGTGGAATAGCTATTGAGAAATATGTAGCCTGCAACTGTAAAGGAAGGGTTACGGTTTGGCAGGGAGAATAGAATTCAAAATGGAGACGCAAACTTGGGAACTAGGGGTGTGACCACTAAATGGTGGTATCCAGTGAGGTAACCAAGCTCAGGGAAAGGAGAGAGTCTTGAGGGATGCTGCAATTGGACAGGACAAGAAGGAAGGTGGTGTGATAAATGAAAAAGCATCACACACAGGGGCCTGGAGGTAGAGCCTGGTCTGGTAGTGCCATAATGAAGGGCTATGAGCTGAGGTCTACCCAGGATTCGGAAGGCACAGAACACAGGAGAGAAAGGGAATCATCATAAGAAGGGGTAGTAAGAAATGCCTGTTTTAAGTTTGAGGGTCATTCTGCCATGAACTGGCTTTAGAGAAACTACCATGTTTCTGAGTTTTCGTTTTCTAACCACAATACTAGAATAATACAAGGTAACTCATATTACTTGATTCCTTTACTATGTGCCAAATACTATGTCAAGAGCTTTATAAACATTACCTTACTGAGTTTTCACAAAAGCCTCATAAAGTATATTTCAGGGGTCATGCTGTGATAGGGTACTATCAAATGATAATATCACCTAGGGACACATTTATGACTTATCCTAAACACCTTTCTTCTTAATGAGGTTGTCAAGAAGTAAAGAAATGTATATGGGATATGGCAAATAGCAGATTCATAAATTTATTTATATTTTATCCTCCCTCCCCAAATAAACACCATTGCTGTCAGCTTAACATGCTTTTTTAGGTTACAGGGCATATTAATCTTCCAAACACCAAGTTATTATATTAGGTTTCCCCTGAAATCAACTTCATTTGGTCTAAACTCTCTTAGGTTAGAAAATGACAAAATAAAGAAATACTTTTTTTCTGGGGAAAAATTACATTTTAGACTTTTGCCAGAGGCTAACCTTGATCATTCTTAACTTGTGTTTGGCATAAACCTCCTATGGTTTCATTTAGACCTTGCCTCCCTATATCTTCTTAAATACATTATCTATCTTCTAGAAACTGAGCCTAAAATGAATTTTTTTTTCTTCAAGCTAATAACAGCCAACCTTTTGTGGAAGTTTTGCTAGTTTGTAAATGACCTATGATTTTTATTCAACCATAACAAAATAGTCAGCATTCATAGAATGCTTTCTACTTATTAGGTATATTATATGCTGATTATGAATTAATGTGTTTAAATATTCCAGGATTCTGTGAGTTAGATGCTATCATTACCATAGTTTATAGAGTAAGTCTAGGCAGGGGACATTTTTGTTACGTGCTCAGGATCACACAATTAGTAACTTGGAGAGCTGGTATTCCAAGACTGTGTAAATACTGTATATTAACTAAAAGGAATTAAAATAAAAACTTTAAAAAATCCAAAGATAGTGTGGCTTTAACCACTAAGCCATATTACATTTCAAATAGAGAGCATGGGTGTCTGGAATGCATAGAAATAATCTCAAAAGTTTAGTCCCCATCGTAAGAACAAATTATAATTCCTTAATCAAATTTATAAGCTAAATGGAAATTTTGCTATTTCATTATATCAATGCTCATTTACTTAGTACCCAAGATCCAGCATACAAGAGAGCATGTTGTAATGCATAATGAATATAGGGTCCTTGCCCTTGAGTCATCTATAATCTAGTTGGGGAGACAAAATGACACATAGAACAGAGAGCGATCAAATTAAGTGTGTAGTTAAATGCTAAGTCATGTGGTGTATTAGACTGTATAGAAGAAGGATGAAAAGAGGGAGAAGGCAGAAGGCCAGAGTGGGCTGGGAAAAACTCATAGAGCATCTTAAGTGAGAGAGAATCTGGTTGAGGAAAGGAGAGGAAGGATACAATAGCTAAGAAGGGCAAGCTGAGGATGGATGAGAGCCCAAGAGGGGAAATGAGCATTGTATGATGATGATTTTTATTCCTCATTCCTCTCCTCCTTCTTTTCTCCCTCACTAGCCCCACTTTCTGTATACACACACATTCCTATATACATACATGCTACGGTTGCCTATGAATGTGTACTATGTGCGTACACATAGATTTACCTCCAAATAATACCTGTCTTAGACAAGTATTAAGATGTTTCTGATAAACTCAAACATGATGGGTCGCAAGGTGGGATTTATCCCAGGGATGCAAGGGTGGTTCAACACTCGCAAATCAATCAACGTGATAGAACAAATCAATAAGAGAAGAGAGAAGAACCACATGGTACTCTCAATTGATACAGAAAAGGCATTTGACAAAATACAACATCTGTTCTTGATTAAAACTCTTCAAAGTATAGGGATAGAGGGAACATTCCTCAACCTCATAAAATCTATCTATGAAAAACCCACAGCAAATATCATTCTCAATGGGGAAAACTGACAGCCTTCCCTCTGAGATCAATGATGTCCACCCTCACCACTACTGTTCAACATAGTATTAGAAGTCCTAGCAAAAACAGACAACAGAAAGAAATACAAGGTATTCAAATTGACAAAGAAGTCAGACTCTCTCTCTTTGCAGATGACATGATACTCTATATGGAAAACCCAAAAGACTCTACCCCCAAACTACTAGACCTCATACAACAATTCAGTAATGTGGCAGGATACAAAATCAATGCACAGAAATCAGTTGTGTTCTTATACATTAAGAATAAAAAAATAGAAAGGGAAATCAGAGAATTGATTCCATTTACTATAGTGTCGCTGCTGGGGGCCAGCCTCAGCAGAGATGTGGGTCCTGAACCACGGGATGTCTGACGGGAGAAATAATGACATGGACACGGAAATCTGATGCAAGCTGACAGACCCGAGGTCAGTAAGGAGAGACCTATGAAGCAGGCTCAAGCTCACGCTCTGACTTTTTAGCATTGGTTTTCTAGCTCTAGCTCTTCAGCTCTGGATTTGGCCCTCTTGCTCTGCTTCTGTCTCTCTGGCTCTCTGTCTGCCTCTCTTTCTTTGCTTCTCTGTTTCTGTCTCTCTTTACTTCTTGCTTCTCTCCTCCCTTTGCTTCTGTCTCTCTTTGCAGGCTCTCTGCTTTTTTTTTTTT